>KV730873.1:3858-33205 GCA_000500225.2 Phytophthora pinifolia
CTATGAAGGACTGTTTGCAAACCGGCCTCCAGGAGCACATCAAGTACAACAACATGCTTCGTGCAGACTTACCGGAAATGTTGGAAGACCGCAAGGTGGACAGGACAGGGTGAGCGTTTTCGCTATTTCGCGCTACTTGTGCGTCTTGTAGGACTGACGGGTTGGTTTTGGTGTCTCGAGTAGCGCGACGTATTCGACTAGAAGGAAGCAACGGAGCAATGAGCTTAAGGGAGATCGCAAGCGGAAGCAGCATATGCTCAGACTGCAAGAGAACCGCTTGAATCCATGGCAGTGCTTTTTTTCTATTCAAGATTATCGATGACAAGATCCATGACGATGCGCAGATCGACACGAGCTGTTGGGTTCACGCCAGGTGGAAGAGCTGCATTCGGGGGGATCGATAATATTCTGCGCATGTCGAAGGTGACATTGACAGCAGCTCCAGCAGCTGCGTGTCGAAATGTTCCGCTCGCTGTTGGTCTGATGGTTGGGTGTGGTCGAGTCGTACTGTCATAGAGCGCATATCGAATCTGAGTTCCAGGGGCACTGATTTTCAATAGCAGCACATACTGGATCCCAGTATAACCGCACCACCATCTGGCAGCAGCTTTCAGACTTTTCCAAGATTGAGTTCTCCCAATTTCCACTGCCAGCGTCACCCAATCGGTAACGATGCGAGGTGCCGGTGCCGGTGTTCGGTTGAGCGTAGTTCTCTTTGGGCCAAATGTCGCATCGGCCTCCTTGTTCGGGTTCGCATCTCTACTCGCCGTCATCGAGCCACGACTTGCAACTTCGCGTCTATTTCCAGTTGCCGTCAGGAACTCGGACTCGAATGTTCTCGCTGTACTCTCATGCACTATGGTTGGAAGCTCGACAATCACGAGACGCCCATCATAGAGGGCGAGAAATCGAAGTGGAATCCGCAGCCCTTCGCCGTCTCCAACATACTCATTGAAAGCAGCAATGGAGACTCCCTCACACACGACGTACGGATCGATTTCATCGTCATCGTTGTCGAAACAACTCGCAACCGCATCAAGCTCCAGCGCATCGATGGCGACGCGAATATCATCGGCGGTCTTCAAATTCGTCATGCTTGCTGCAGCTGATGTTGGCCGTACGACGTCGTATATTGCACTGGAAGAACAATACGAATCCCCGTCGCAGCATGTGCTCATTTTCTCTTTCTCGAAATGGGAAAGGAAAGCGGGGAAGAGGGGGAGGGAAAAACCGGGTTTTTTCCAGCTATGCATAAAAAGGCATCAAGTGTACCCCTATCCACCGTCAGGACAGCTGATGTACTATACTTTAGTATAGTGCTATATATTTTTTTAACACTATTGTGTGTATCCATCTTACAATAACATTGGAAATCAGACACGACAATGCTAGCGCGACGACGGAGCACGCGCCTCGATGAGGAGCGGCAGGCCGTGGAGCAACAAGTGCACGACGCCTTCCAGCAACAGAATGCGCACAGTGACTCCGCTGACATCGGGCTATTGAGACGCCGGAGCAGCGCCTACCTGCCCCCGAACCTGGGTGACAACCTCCGCACCGCCAAGCATGTCATGCAGGTATTAACGGATGGATCATTGTCTCGAGAAGCTTATGTATAACCCTTGTAATTTTGTTTTTTATTGGTTGTAGGATGTGTATGCGCTTCAAGAACTGTACGAACGCCGGCATTCCATTGAGAATGTAGCGTGCAGCGTCGCAATGGTGAGACGAGCAACTCGGGAGACGATCTTGTGCTTCACGTTGGTACCACTTAAGTAATTGGTATGTTTGGGGTGCTGGTCTACAGGTTGGCATTTTGTTGGTCATTCTTGACAATGAATACGTTGCTACGAAGAACGCCAAGCTCGCGGTGCGCGTTGTGAACGCCGTTCTGACCAAAATCCTGCTAAGCTGCATTTGCTGGCGATTCGTGGTGGAGCGTCGTATCCTGATCCGCCGCAACGTACTGCCGCCGAACGTCTCTATCATGAGAATGCCCAAGCAGCTGATGCAGTTGGCGCTGGAGCTCGCAGCGTGTTTTGTTGTCGTCCCACCGGGAACAAGCGGCAGCTTTGAGGTGCGCGAATGGAAGTTCTACATGGACGACGGCTCTTGCGGTGCACCGTTTGTTGTAGACGATGGTAGTTGCTACCTCGAGTTCTCTTACCCGTAAGTATCCAAGCCAATACCGAAATGCTGCTTACCCTGATAACGAGCACGAAACTAACGATCTCCGTTGTGCAGATTGGAAGTCCTGGGCTTATTCTCGTTGCTTCGACTGTACATGATCCCGCGAATGATTCGGAACTTGTCAAGTTTTGCCAGGTATTATCGCTTTCAACTAAAAGTCGATGGATTGATCTAATTCCCATAAAAACTGTGGTAGTTACCGCACTTCCTACTTGGGGACACTGCATCGCGTGGACACCATGACCCCGCTTTTCGCCATCAAGTGTTTTCTCCAGTCCCACCCGTTTCGGTTGCTTCTAGTTGCCTTCCTCGGCACGTTGGTTCTATCGTCGTATGCTCTTGCGATCGTGGAAGCGCCTGTGAACCCGAATCTAGCCCCACTCTCCAATGCGGTATGGCTTGTGACTCTGACGATGGCCACGGCTGGTTACGGAGATGTAGTTCCTGTGACAACTGCAGGCCAAGTGGTCTTGGTGCTCGGCGGAATGGTTGCAGGCATCTTCCTTGTTGCTGCATTGGTACGTCTGCTGCCAACTTGCTGCTGTTGAACTCGCAACTCACAGGCCAAACTGCGCCGTTGTCCAATTGTCTACTGTAGAGTGCGGCGCTATTTGCCCTCCTTCGGCTGGATGAACGAGATAAGCGTTTTATTCACTTGCTGCGCCTTCAGCAGTATTCGAGAGAGCTGAAGCACGCATGCTCTCGTACAATCCAAGTAGCATGGCGGTGCTTGCAAACCAAGCCGGGAACGCCTTCACACCGCAAGCGTAAGTTCAAGTTGCTCCATTGCCTTCTTTGACACCTAACACGTATCATTGCCTTCTAGTTTGTGATAGCCTGTACATGTGCACATCCCTCCAGCGAGAACTCCGCAAGAAATCGGTGGGTGCGTACCTCAGCCTTGAAGCGGAGATGCATCGTTGCCAAGAGAAATGGTTGTCATGTCTTCGTCAAGAGCAAGAATCGACTCTGAGCAGACTCCAAAAGATCGAAACTCGCCTGGATTCCCTCACGAGAGCAGCCACAGCTGCAGTGGAACACGCCGCAATGAAGCGATGATTTCGTGTTCAGGCTAGATGACGCTCGGAAAACTCAGATAATTGGACGTCGGGGACGAAAGGTTCTTCTCGTCGGCTGCAGCTGAAGCGTTGTTGTTCGTTGAGATGCTGCCCCGCTGCCGGATAACCATGGTTGAAGCGTTAATTAGATCCGCTTCATAGGACTGAAAAGCTGTCAAAGAGTCGGATCTCTGATGGAACAGCAAGGAATTATTTAGCCCAGGAGAGCAAGATCATGGGTCACACGAGTTCTTACCAAGATATCGTGGATGCTGGACCGTGGAATGGTGTTCACGGCAGCAAATTGTCTTCCGGCTCCCCTGCACGCCGGGCAAGAGTAAGTACCGGGCACGTTACGAGTCTTTGCAAGCGGAGCACTCACCTGAACCGGATACGATTAGCCGGCGCCTTTGGAGATCTTGTCATGACTTCACCGACAGGAGATGCGAGAAGCGCCGATGACTCTCGGAGCTGAAGACCAAGTGCATTACTCGGATATGGGAACGATATCGACTTGGGCGATCGCACGTACGAGGTCTCGGGGCCCTGGAAGCTGTTGAGAGAGACGCGAACTGACGAAGTGGGTGGGCCACGGACGGAAGCGGATATCTTGGACGGCGATACCAGTGGCATGATTGAGTCGTTTGGCAGGCCGTTGGCAACTGTACCGCCACTCGATGCGACCGTTTGGTTCATCGAGTCTTCAGCATCGTCCTTCTTACCTGTAAGGCTCGGGATGGCTCTTCGACGACATTTGACGTGTCCTTCTGGGCTGCTCTTCGTCCTCCGAGCTTTGGGGTACTTGCTGCGCAACTTTCTTCCACTCAGTTTGGGTGGTGGAATGTACGCCAGGTCAAGACTGGCGGCAGTGTCATCGGTGATGAAGGCCGGTATCGACACGTCTCGGTCGAGTAGGAGTGATGATGACTTGGTCTGTTGCCGGCTTAGCCTTCGGCGTCTGCCCGATCCCTCGCTCGCATCTGTCGCTTTCGATGCCCCTGCATCCGACGTCCCCACCGCGCGTGCTTTCGAGCCTTTTCTCCTCATGCTTTTCGGAGTACTTTCATTTGAGAGCTTCTTCCCAGACCCCGACTTGGCTTTCAGAAAAGAAGAGCGCGGGTTTACATTGGCGTCATCGTCCACAGGCTGATTCTCAGTGATAGCTCCGGTCTCACGCAGACAAGCTTCGACTTGTTGGGGGATGCAAGTGGCTGCGTCGTCCACCATGGCTGAAAGCTTGTCACGCATGCCACCATCACTGATACTCGCCCGAAACAGGGATTCACACAGCGACGCTCCTGCTTCTCGTAGGTGTTTGGTGTTGAAGTGCATATTCTGCAGCTCTCCGTAGTTGGCGCCGCAAAATGACGCTTCGAGCGTGAAACTCCAGCTGATCCGAAGCTCATTTGCGACCACGACGCGCGCAGTCGTTTCCTTGTCCTTGCTCACTTTGAAGCTGCAGTCTGGGAACGAAAGGTACTTCTTGGCCGTCTGCTGCATCGAAAAGAGCTTGGCGAACGCTCGAGCAGCTGGGTTCGGCTTGCGCTTGGTGTCGCAACCGTACATGAAGATATTTTTCTTTCGGGAGTGGCCGTGCATATCACAGTAAAAGGCGACCCCGCGTGAAGAGCGCTCTTTCACTAGAAGTTCTTTGGCGTGAAAGATTGTTGGGTGTAAGGCCTTGCTCGGTGTCTGCCACTGGCGGTTCAAGTCGCAAGCTGCGAGTCCACATCGACTGTTTCCATAGTACACGCCGTCCGGGTTGAGTATCGGAATGATCTGGAATACAAACATTCGACGTAAAATACGAGCCACGTCCGAGTCCCCCAGCAGGAAATCGATCACACCTCGCATCATCCACGAGGCTTGCGACTCGCCTGGGTGCACACGAGAGGTAATAAATACTGCTCTCCTAGCACTGAGCTCCTTGCTGACCGCAAAGTCTGAAATGGTCAACAAGTCACAGTTTCGCCCGCTCAGCGTTGTGCAGAGCGTGGTGTACCGAAGCATTTGGCGGGTATCGCGACCTGACTGGTGGACAAGACTGTCCATGTGGAGCTGGTGCATCGTTAGAGTGTATGGGTAGCTGTGCGCAATGAGATAGGTATCATCTGCATTCGCGAGCTCAAGTGTGAACGTCAGCGTATAATACGTCGCCAAAAGCGGAGTGTCAGTGGGGTTGGCACCCGGACAAAATGCAGCATTTCTTGGAGGCCGTACGAACGAGTTCGCAAAATAGTAAATGTCTGTCCCCGAGCGTATCCACCCTTTCCCTTTCTGATGAGCATCTCTTGCGGAATACAACACCGGCTGCAAGCCTTGGTTAAACAGGGAGTTCGGTTTGCAGAGATTCACGATATTGAAGCGGTACTTTTGCCCGCCACGCGGACTGGCGTCTGGCAATTGGATGTTGCTTACTGCGAAGTAGAACCACTGCATATGGCCCGAGGAGTTGAAGTCATGCCGCAGAACCAGGTCGTACTCGTACTCGCCAATGCGAATAGCTCGCTCGAGGTTGCCACTTTCAAAATTACTGTCGAATGTCAAGCTGCTGGCAAGATCCGGGAAAGCCTTCGTCTTCTCGGGAATGAAATACGGGGCGTCATGCTGGGTTGTGCACGAATTCAGCAGAAACGGAGGAATCCCGGCCACTTTCTTTTCACGGTCGTCGACCATAGCCATGTGTTCGTACACAATTCTTGCTCTTGAATGAACGTCACTTGCAATAAACTCGGCCCTCCTCGCAACGGCCTCTTCCACGAATCGGGAGCTGACGTCTGCCTCGGTTAGATTGCACGGCTCGAGAAACCCTGGGTCATCCAAGACAAACTCCTCTTCCGGGTTGTTTTGACCTTCTCGGTTCATCCTTGACGGGTGCTTCGGGTATCTCACAAGGGCACTATCAACGTAACACCACTTCCTGTCGTCGAGGTGCTCGAAGAAGTGAGTTGTCGACGTATCTCTGCTCAGTATTTTGCTTGACAGTGAATTTCGGCGCTCGGGAACAGCACTCACTGAGCACAAGCTGGGAACGCGTGCGAGCTCAACGGTCTCATCACCCGGCTCGTCGTCGCTGTCATCATCATTCTCCTCTTCGGCATCTGGAGCCACGTCCACGTTCACTTCTGTATCATCTTCTCCGCTATAATATACTGGTGTCGCAGTGGCGTCGGCACTTCCATTTTCTTGCCAAGTGTGGTTCTCTACTGGATCTTCAGCTTTTGCGTCGCTCGAGTCTTGCTGTACCGCTGTGCTAGGTGCTTGAGGAGGAGGAGCACCAAGGGGTAACTGAGCAGGAGGGCCCTCCAGCTCGAAATACACGTTTTTCCATTGTGTCGTCGTATCCGTCGGCTTGAAATGACACGAACTTGCCAGGTGGAATATCTTGGAGACGTATTCGTCGTACTCGACATCCCCAGGGCGCAGCAGCAATGGCTGCTCATTTGTACTGGACTTGGTACCAGTGTTCATTATTGCCAGATCAGTAAGACCGAGAACGACTTTTTCGAGCATAGTTACCACAACATGAGCAATACTCTGTCCGCCGAAACCACTAAGAAGAGGGGGCGGCGGTGCGGAAGCTGTACCATGATTGGCAGGGCTTCCAACACCAGAACATGAACTTTCGCCACGAGCTGGAAGGTGCGTGTGAAGCACCTCCAGCAAATCCTTTCCGCCGCAATTCAATACGACGTCCGCACCGTCTTTTGCTAGTATCATTTCACGAATGAAGTTGCAGATGTCGGCAGTCTGCTCCATAAACAACAACAACAAATCATTTGCCGTTCTAACCTCATTCAACACATAATTGAGGTTTTTTCCTGGTACGCACCTCGTCACCCCATGATTGTGACGTGGGGATAGCTCTACAGAGAACTTCAATGGCGATGCCGACATATCCAGTGATACTATGGACACTTTTCGCCTGACACTACAGAAGCATACAGATCAGCTCTGTACATGCGGACACAACCACAGCGTTTGTTGCGTGCGTACCTGCGTCCTCCAGTGCTTCGCGATAATTGCAAAAACTTGGGATGTGAAGCGGATATCTTCGTGATAGTTCCTCAAACAGAGAAAGAGAGCTGGGAGCGTGATGTCTTCTTCCTGTATCGTGAACTGGTCTAGTGTTGACCGGCTGAGTTTCGAAATCACGTGTACTAAATGTCCTGCCAACTCGGCGAGGTAGCCAGATCCACCGGCAAGCACATATAGTGACAGCAAGCCTTCGATCGTCTCCGAGTTGAGCAACTGCGGCAAATCCGCTGGGTTGTTTGATACATTGACAAAAAAGCGAAAGGTACTGTCAACCACATTGGCGTCTTGGGCGTGGCACGTGGCAGCGAGAACAAGTACTTTTCCTCGACAGCCCTCCACGAACGGGGCGAGGTCCAGTCTGCACTGCCGCGCGAAATCGGATAAGTCAGCGACGATCGTGCACGTCGTGGCAGTAACCTCTCGAATGCTACTGTTGCGCTCAATGATCCGGAAAAGCAGCGGAGCCATTTCTTCGTAGATAATCTGGCCGTACACCCGCGCTTCACGAACCAGGCGTAGCAGTAACCGCACGACAGCAAACTCCACTTCACGCGACGGGGTTTCCGTACGCAGACAAGCGCATAAAGCACTAACAACGTTCTGCGCCGCCATCATCTGGAGCATCCCGGACGCTTCGCCCATCAGGATTAACACTTCGCACACCGGCCGCTTCAAGCCCACCTTGTCTCCGTCCTGTCAATCGCACCATACAACAACATCAGTATTTCCAATAGGCTCGCCATCATAGACACCTTTCCGCACCAGTCTGAGCAGCTCAAGCAGCACAGGGATGGCTCGTTCCTTGGCCGCGACCTGAATCCTCTCCAAACTGCCGTCCACGAAGCGTCCCAGCGTGTCAGTGGCTCGCACCAGTACGCTGACGTCCTCGTCCGCCCGTGCCATTATCTCTAGCATCTGCTTGAGCACAATAGTCTGTCTCTCCGGCTGCTGTGACTCAGTCGTGCGGCTCAACAAGTCCACAAGCTCCAGCGCGCGCTTGAGGATCTTGGCGCGGCGTCGGCCGCCCCTCGCTCCCGCCGACAGTTCATGCAGACACCTAACCGCGAGCTCCAGCGCGCCACCTCTAGCTGCGTTGTTCTTGGCCTTAGGGTTGTCCAGGATGAGTAGCACCAGCAGCTCCAGCAGCACCTCGAGCGTCTCTCCTCTTGGAAGCGCCTGGTCGTCGGCCGCTAGCGCCATCAGCGGCTCCATTCCGTCGTCCAGGATGGCGGCCTTGGCATCCTCGCAGCGACAGCAGCTCGCCAGCTCCAGCAGCAGGTGGCGCGTGGCCGAGGGCGGGCGCTGGCCGCGCTCCTGCAGCATGGCCAGCAGCGCGCGGACGGTCGACATGGTGAATGTTGAAGCGGCGACGCATGCCACATTTCTTCAAAAATTGAGAGCATCATTTTTAAAAGTGAAGCACGCTGATTGGAGGTAAATTCGATCTTGGGACTATCTATTGGTGGAAAAGAGAAGTCGTTACTTGTTCAAATTAATATTTGATTGGCTGAAAAGAAGAAAAACATGAAGATTCACGCACTTCAAGACCATGACGCTGCATGAGGACAAAGATGTGGCTCTGCGGCCGCTTCTGGACGACAATGACGCTAAGGAGACGCTCCTGGACGAGTGGAACCCGCGTGGACGAAGAGACCGCAAGAACCTAAACTGGCTGGTGGTTCTAGGCGCCGTGGCGGCCCTGCTGCTGATCGTGCACATCCTGTTCGTGGCGCTGCTGCGCAAGACGTCCGTGACGCTGGACCGACTTACGCTGCCCGACCTGTGCCACCGTCGCACAATGGGGGAGGCGATTCTGGAGTTCCAGAACCCGTCGTACTGCTCGCCTGTCGTGGGGCCGCTGAACATGACGTTCGCGAAGAAGGGCACGACGTTCCTGCGGCTGCAAGCACCGGCCTTTGAGCTCTCGTCGGGCGTCACCACGATGGTGTCGCCCGTGGGATTCGAGCTTTTGACGTCTCCCGAGATGCTTCATACTTTGGTGCTCGCGGATGGAGACAAAATCGACATCCGTGGAGAGCTCCCTGTTCTGATCTCGTGCTTGTTGGTCCCGTTCACGATCCATTTGGACGTATCCAATCTGCTGCGCGAGAACCCGCGACCGAATGAGCTTATTCCACCGAAGTGGAGGTATGCACTGGACCTGCCGGTGTATGAGGTTGACGCGTGGGGGTCAGGCGTTGTGAACGGCATCAAGACCGAGCTACAGCATGTCGTGAAGCAGGTTCTGAAGACTATTGCACTCTCGCACTTCCACACGGAGACGGACGAGCGGGAGATATTTGCCTTCACCGACGTGTCGTTCGAGTATGCATCGAGGGTGTTGTGGAATCTCCCCTCCCTTTCAGTGAAGGTTCAATCTGCGGAAAGGCAGCCCATCTTGGTGGCAGGTTTCAAGCGGTTCCTTCTCGGCAGCGGCCAGACGTTCATTTCCGCCTACACCGAGGTCTTTAAAAACCAGTCCAAGCCTCTGCAATCCATGCTTCAGTCCTACTTGGCGGGAGAAGACCTCGTGCTGCACGTCGGCGGTGGCAATCGCGACACCAACTGCTACTCGCTGCAAGTGTTGGACCTGGTCGACGTGAAAGTAGACGTCCCCGCAAAGATCGACAACAAGCCGGCGCTTCTCCGCGAGTACTCCATCAATCCGGCACTCAAGGAGCTGGACTCGAAGACGCACAAGTGCTTGCTGGAGCTCAAGGTGTCGATCAAAATCAACAATCCGCTGCCTATTCACTTCGACCTGTACGGGATCGAGCTGGACCTGCTGTACGAGAAGGACGCCGCGAAAAAGCACTCAAGCAGCCCCAGGTTCCTCATCCACATCGACAACACCACGCATGTATCGTGGCCATCGCACAAAGAGAACAGCATTGTTCTGGACTCGGCCGTGCGCGACTACGGCACGTGCATGGAGGTGGTGGGCTTATTCCTGCACAACCAGCTGGCCTTCGACATCCAGCACGGCCGTATTTCCATGGGCGCCGGCGGCGGCAACTTTAGCGTCCCATTCTCGGTCAAGGGCATCCCCATCCATCCGAGTCAGCAGTTGGCGCAGCCAGGTGCCTGAAACATGCGCCAGATGGATGTTGAAGTGGCCGTCTGACTACGCGCAACATAAGCACCTTGGTGCACCGTAACATACCTATTTCGGATGGCTGCCTTCATTTCTGGTTCTGTAGGATCATGGGCGCCTCTTTATCTCGCTGCTTGTGCCTGGCCGTGGGCGTGGCCTACCCGGCGTACGCGAGCTTCAAGGCGCTGGAGCGACCCCAGAGCGGCCACGATGAGAAGCAGTGGCTCACATACTGGGTCGTCTACGGCGCCACGTCGTCCGCGGAGACGGTGGCGTCTCCACTCATGATGCTCGTGCCTGGATACAACATCACTAGGACGCTTTTCCTCATCTGGATGATGGCCCCGCAGACGAAGGTGCGTCACTGTAGTACTATCAATTGGTAGTAAGGCCTTAATGTATGTGCGGACCTTGTGTGACAGGGAGCGACGATCGTCTACGACAAGCTGCTGTGTCCATTCCTCAAGGACAAGGAGCCATTCGTGGATCAGAAGCTGCAGGAGGTGCAGGAGGCAGCCGAGGGCGCACTGTCCTCCTTCATGCGAGCCTGGGGCCAGACCATCGCGGACCAGGTCGTGGCTATTCAGAAGAGCGATGAGTTCAAGCAGATTTGCACGGCGCTCAAGGCGCTGACGTCGCCCAACTCGCCCAGGAAGCGGAGGAAGAGAAGCACGGGCAAGGCCAAGCAGCCGGCAAGTGAAGAGTGAAATTGTGTATGAAAATTCATGATGCGTGTGCATAATATATGCGATTATGCCTGGCCAACAACCCCTTTCCTCCACTGCCACACCTACCTACTAGTATCTCTCTGGCGTACACCTCAATAGTGGTGCACGTACTGGAAGTCCTCGCGTGAGTTCATCTTGTCGATGTACGAGTGCGCCTTGAAGTGCTCGGCCTGGATCAGCTCCGCCAGCATGGGCGCGACCGACAGGCGCTTGAGCTTGTCGGTGTGGAAGGCCTTTGGGTCTGCCGGGATCGTGTCCATGACCACCACCTGCGATACGTTCGAGTCCTCGATCAAGCGCTCGGCCTCGCCGTTCAGCAGCGGGTGCGACGCGAAGCAGTAGACCTTGCGGGCACCCTTGGCCAGCGCGAGGTTCGTGAGCTTGGACAGCGTCTCACTCGTGTCGATCAGGTCGTCCACCACAATCACGTCGGCGCCCTTGACTTCACCCACGATGTCGGCCGGGGACTGCTCGCCCGAGTCCGTCTTGCCCGTGCCGTGGAAGAACACGGCGAACTGCGCGGGCGAGTCCGGCAGCCACTTGTTCAGGCCCGTCTGGAAGATACGCGCGCGCCGCAAGCACTCCGGGTTGGGCGCCATCACCACCAGCGGGCGGCGAAGGTACACCTGCGTGGCGAAGTACTCGACCCCGGCCATGATGGTTTCGATCGTCTCGACGGGGATGTCCGAGCTGAAAAAGCAGGCCTCGTGGCCCTCCACGCGCATCTGCAGGTCCACGGCGATCACGCGGTCCACGCCCATGACCTCCAGCATCTTGGCAATGTCAGCAGCAGGGCTCTGGATGAACTTGGAGTTCAGACTGGTCGCCGCCGGGCTGGCACGACGGTGGTGCTTGTACGCGTAGTACGGCAGCACGACCGTCACCTTCTTAGCACTAGCACGACGCATCGTGCTCACCATGAGCAGCAGCTCGATGATGTTGTCGTTCACGGGGTTGGACAGACTCTGCACCAAGTACACGTCCTTGCCGCGCACGCTCTCGCCCACCTGCACCTGCACCTCTCCATCGGCGAAGCGGCCGAGCTTGAGCTTGCCCACACGCGTGCCCAGACGGCGCGCAATGTCGTCGGCCAGCTCAAAGTGCGACGAGCCAGAGAAGATCTTGAGCTCGTGGCAGCCGGGGATGAACATGCCCGCGTGCGTGCACGGGTGCTTGTCCGACGGAAAGAAGGGCGAGAACGGGTCCACGCGCTTGCGGTCGTGCGGGACACCAAACTCGAGGTCGCGCAGGTCGCGCTTGTCCTCGGCGTGCGCCACGCCCGAGTGCATCGTGCCGAGCGTGGCGCCACCCAGGAACACAGCGAGCCCCGGCGTCAGTCGCGCGGCGGCGGAGCGGAAAGCGAACACCATGCTGTCTGTCCTGTGTAGGTCGGTTGGGTCTCGAAGCCGGAGGGCCTTCCTGCGCTTGCTCGCTACAACGCGACTGAGCGCCGGAGGTCCTGAGTAAGATGAATGGAGGGAATTGTAAAGAGTAGTAATGTCAGTAAAGCGAGTAAGCGCATCCTCACCAGCAGTGACATATAGTGAAAATGGGAGGATTGGCGCATTGGACGCATGTTCTGGCTGGTTATCGTCTATAAGAACAGCTAGAATGGGCAAATTGCCTGGTCAATGGCAATTACTTGTCCTTCTTGTGCAGACTCTGCTCCAGAAGCTCGGCGAGGATCTCGTTGAGGCCGCCGAGAATGGTGCGGCCGTCTTCCACGAGGCCGGCAGCCACGGTCGCGTTCGTGTAGATCTGTTGCATCGATACAAAAGACACGAGGTCAGCTCACTAACTGTCACGCAAATGTGCACAAACAGTCGAGAGAGCAAGACGAACCTGGCGAGCCACCTTCTTGGCGAGCGAGTCGTTGACCTCCCGCAGCGTGTTCAGGTCCACGATGATGCTGTGGTTCGGATTGATTTCCATCACGTTCTTGGCGAGGCCGCTCAGATTCTGGCCTGCTTGGTCGTTCACCATCTGCATCATCCTGAAGTGACCACGCCGAAACCAGATTCTTCAGCAAAAAACATCACAACAACCACGAAAAACGTTCGTCAACGTACTTGCGGATGGAGGCTGACTCGTGGTCCACGATGATAGCCGGCGAGTCGGTCAGGCGAGACGTGAACTGCAAATTACGATCGACTCAGTGAGTATTAGCCAAGGCATCTCGTTGGCAAGAATCATCCAACGCACCTTGACGTCCTTGACGCTGTCCTCGAGCGTAAGCTTCAGCCACGCACCGAAAACCTGCTGCTCGTCCTCCGAGAGCTTCTTACCAGACGCACTCTCAGCGCTGTCGACATCCACCTTCGCGTGCTCCGCCGAAATCACCTTGCGGCCGTTGAACTCGGCAACGTTCGTCATGACGAAGTCGTCAATGGGGCTGTAGACGAACAGCACCTCCTTGTTCATTTTCCTGACACGTCAATGAAACAGGTTAGACAACACGCAGTGTCAAGCGAATGGACGTGACCAGCACGTACTTGAAGGCCTCGAAGTACGGCGACGCCTCGGCGATCGCACGGGTAGGGGCGCACAGGTAGTAGATCTCGTTCTGGTCCGGCGGGCAGCGCGACACGTACTCGTCAAGAGTCGTCAGCTTGTTCTCATCCACCTGACTCGATTCGTAGCGCAGCAGCTTGGCCAGCGAATCCTTGTTCGCGAAGTCCGTGCAGATCCCCTCCTTAATGAACTGGCCGAACTCCTTGAAGAACTTCTCGAACTTCTCCGGTTCCTTCGTAGACTATCGTCCCACACAGAATGAGCATGTTAGGCCTCAAGCATATTGACTAGCACAACCGCATCGAACGCACCTCGCGCTCCAACTGGCGAATGATCCTTCGCGTTAGCACATCGCGGATCTTGTGGATCAGACGGCTGTCCTGCATCTTCTCGCGCGACAGACTGAGCGGGAGGTCCTCGCTGTCAACGACACCACGCACGAAGCGCATCCAGTCCGGGAGAATATCGGGCGAGTTACGCTCGATCAGAACCTTGCGCGAGTAGAGGCTCACGCCAGGCTCCAGACGAGCATAGCCAAACTTCTCCGTGTGCGAAGAGCCGATGAAGAACAGGGTCTTGAGCTCGATGGGCGCGTCCGCCTTGAAGATGATGCGGTACGCCGGTTCATCGAACGCGTTGGCAATAAACTTGTAGAACTCGGTGTACTCCTCGTCCGTGACTTCGCTCTCACTCTTGGTCCACAAAGCCTGGACCGTGTTCACCGTGTCGCCGTCGAGGACGATCGGGAACGAAACGAAGTTGGAGTAGCGGCGGATGATGGACTCCACCTTGGCCTTGGTGCCGAACTCCTTGCAAGAGTCTTTGAGATGGATCACGATCTTGCTGCCGCGCGTCACGTCGTCCGCCTCGGCCACCTCGAACGACCCGCTTCCGTCCGAGCGCCACAGGTGACTCTTACGGCCAGGCACAGCCGACTGCGAAAAGACCTCGACCTTGTCGGCGACCATGAAGGCAGAGTAAAAGCCGACGCCGAACTTACCAATGATGCCGCTCAGCGCGTCGCCCGACTCGCCGGGCGAGTTCTCCTTCAGCTGCTCCAAGAACGCCTTCGAGCCCGAGCGCGCGATCGTACCCAGGTTGTCGATGAGCTCGTCCTTGGACATACCCACGCCGGTATCCGCGATGGTCAGCGTACCGGCCTTCTCGTCCGTGGTGATCACGATCTTGGGCTCCAGCTCGGCGTTCTGGATGCTGGCGCCAGTGGACTGCAGGTGGCGCAATTTCTCCAGCGCGTCCGAGGCGTTGGAGATGAGCTCGCGCACGAACACCTCCTTGTCCGTGTAGATGGAGTGCGTCACAATGTCCAGCAGCTGGCGCGTCTCGGCCTTGAACTCGCGGTGGACCGCTGCGCATCGAGTTAAAACAGCAAAAACCAGTGCAAACGTCAGTGAAAAGCATTGCAAAAGCAAATTGCCGCCATATGCCAACGATGAGGATGTTGCTAGACGTCTGCTTTACCTTTGTCGTCGGAGGCGCTGGTACTGAAGCAGGCGGTGAGCTGCTGCACTGACGGAGCCAGCTTGGCGCTACGCTGCACCAGGCGAAAGCTCGTCACAGGGAGCGAAGTGCGCTGCATGGAACGACGTCCGTTGGTCGCGGCCGCTGCGCCGGCGCGGCGGGCCATGCGCTGCACGGCGGATCGCATCATCATGCTTTACCAGCCACAAAAAGCGTCAAATGAGGGAATGCGCAGCTTGTGTGCGGCACACCATATTCAGTGGTGTTCGAGAAGGCTAGTGACACAGACCAGACATTGGCCAGTCGGAACGCAGCTACTCACTCTACCGGTATCATCTCAACCTGGACTGCAACTCACCTCTTCTTCGTGATGCAGCTCACCTCCTTGCTGTGGAACGAGACGATCGCGTCGCAGGGGCAGCAGACCGTCTTTGTGGGCGAGCGAGCCGTCCTTTGACGAACGTTCTTCCTGCTGCTCGAGGGTGCTATTAAAGTTAGTCTGTCACCTACATGTCGATACATCCTCGTACACCGGCACTGCCGACTGGGACAACTATTACGAGATGCCCACGCTGCTGTCGACGTTAATGCTTCCGTCCTGGTTTGATAAGCGGACCGCCAGTATCCACATCCTGGATAACCCAGCTCGGAAGCAGCTCTAACTTTACCATGGGGCTTGGCGAACAACAACGCCTTAATGAAGGTCAGCGTCATACGCTCTCCACAGGCTATCTCGTGGCCTCGTCCTTCGAACGATGCACACGGCGCATCATCCTCAGCGCCAAGTTGGTGGCGCCGCCAACAGATTGTTGTTGGATAACGGCAGTTGGGGTGGGAAATTCAGTACACTGTAGCAATCTTCAACTGACCGCAACGCACAACACTTGCCAAGCTAAATGGCGCGTCTCAGTCCTGACACCACCGCCGGCAAAGCACTGGGCAGAGAGTGCCAGCCGCGGGCGTGCGACAACCTCACATCTGGGGCGGCAGTACCCAACAAAACAAACCGGTGGTGGTTGAACGACGTCGGACGCCGAAGCCTGCTTGCGCCGGGCTCGCTTTTTACCCAATGAACGGTGCTGCTCTTGCTTGCTTGCTTGCCAAGACTCTGTTCCGCAACATTTTTTTCGACGGTACTGCCAGAGAGGGGTGAGCAACAGTTCTGGGGTAATTATCGACTGAATTTATTTGCATCACTGCATGTCATCTGTCCCGCTGCTCTCCTTGGAGCAACACCACGTTGCTCCATTGAAGGTTACGTTGCTGGAATGCCTTCTGTCGCCTGACGATAAAAAGGGCGCTGCTTGGTCGTGAGGGTGCGTCAGCGGAACCTGGGGCCAAGGGAGCTCATTCCTCGACTTCACAGCCTCTAGCCAAGCACTCATGTGGAGCCGCCTCGCCGCCAACTCTGCGCGCCTCAACGCCGCGCGCTCGTCGCTGCTGCTCAGCCAGCAGGGCCGTCTCATGAGCACGCGCCGCGTGCCCTCGCCGGAGACGCTCTCGGCGCTTCAGGCGCTTCTAGGCGACCGTCTCTCCACCGCCGCGTCGGTGCTGGAGCAGCACGGCACGGACGAGTCGTACCACGCCGTGGCGCCGCCCGACGCCGTGGCCTTCGTGCAGTCCACAGAGGAGGTCTCGGAGGTCATCAAGATCTGCGCGGCTGCCGGTACGCCCGTCATCCCCTTCGGCGCCGGCTCGTCGCTCGAGGGCCACATCTCCGCCACCGAGGGCGGCGTGTCCCTCGACCTCACGGGCATGAACAAGATCCTGAACGTCGAGCCTGAGAACATGAGCTGCAAGGTCGAGGCCGGTGTGACGCGCGAGCAGCTCAACGTGGACCTGCGCGCCACGGGTCTCATGTTCACCGTGGACCCGGGTGCCAACGCTACGCTCGGTGGCATGATCTCCACCAACGCCTCGGGCACCACCACGGTGCGCTATGGCAATATGAAGACCAATGTCATGTCGCTCACGGTCGTCATGCCCGACGGACGCATCATCAAGACGGGCTCCAAGACCCGTAAGTCCTCGGCGGGCTACGACCTCACCCGTCTGCTCATCGGCTCGGAGGGCACGCTGGGTGTTGTCACGGAGGCCGAGCTGCGTCTCTTCGGTATCCCGGAGGCCGAGAAGACCATGATCTGCCAGTTCGACTCGATCCAGAACGCCGTCGACACGTGCGCGACGGTCATGCAGATGGGCATCTCCGTGGCCCGCATGGAGCTCATGGACGAGAACACCGTCGAGGCCATCAACAAGTACTCGAAGCTCGAGACGCCCGTGCGGCCCTCCCTGATCATCGAGCACCACGGCTCCCCTGGTGAGGTGGAGGAGCAGAGCGCCGTCGTGGTGGAGATCGCCAACGACTTCGAGGCCAAGAACATTGAGCTCGCTACCAGCACCGAAGAGCGCAAGAAGCTCTGGAGCGGCCGCCACGCCGCGTGGTACGCTACCATGAGCCAGATGCCTGGCAGCCGCGGTCTGTCCACGGACGTTGCCGTGCCGTTCGACAAGCTGTCGGACGTGATCGTCGAGACGCAGGCGGACCTCAAGGAATCGGGCCTGTTCGGCACGATCGTCGGCCACGTCGGCGACGGCAACTTCCACGTCATGCTGCCATTCTTCCAGGACGACGCCGAGCTCATGCAGAAGGTGCATGACTTCTCGGACCGTCTGGTGAACCGCGCGATCGGGTACGAGGGCACGTGTACGGGCGAGCACGGCATCGGCAACGGCAAGATGGGCTACTTGTCCAAGGAGCACGGCGACAGCGTGCAGGTGATGCACACCATCAAGAAAGCGCTGGACCCCAAGAACATCATGAACCCCGGCAAGATCTTCTACGGCGACGCCGCCCACTAAGTAGCGGGGATAAATGATAGTCCTTGGACAGCACGTCGAGGCGCGATGGCAGCCCGTTGGCCTCGCGAATTGACTCTTGAGAAGAGAGCACTAGCGCTCTACAGAACCTAATACTAACGTAGTGACCTTGTTTGTATCGTTGCATTGAGGTCGCTGGCCTTCGCTGTGAGCTCTCGCTGCAACGTGGAAGGACACCGGGAAAGGAGACTTCAACCACGAGAGCTCGAGATGACATTGTGGCGCCGTCTCGTAACGGTGTCGGCGCGCAAGATTCTACAGCAAGACACCAACAATAGGCGCGGATCGTGAGGTACCATTGGTACATGTTGGTACCGTACCAACATGAGACTTGTGCTTTGTGAGTTGAAGTTTGCCTGCACGGGGGGTATGTACCACACATCAGGCAGAGACGGATTACGGCCACGTACTTGACGGGTAAGTATCCAATGCCCTTCTCATCACCCTCCTCCTCATTCCTGAATTTCTCGGAGCGCAATGTGGCGTCAATTGGTCTCCACCGCCTCGCGCGGCCCCCTTCATGCCTCACTCACCCCTCGTCGGCTGCTTAGTACGCGTCGAACGGCGTCGCTCGAGACCATTTCAGCGTTGAAAGAGCTGCTGGGAGATCGCCTATCCACCTCGCATTCTGTGCTCGAGGTGAGCCCAAAGTCCACATTAATTGACTTGCAAAGGGATCTAACGCGTGCATTGGCCGTTGCGGCCTGCAGCAACATGGCACCGACGAGTCGTACCACAAGGTCACGCCGCCCGATGCGGTGGCGTTCGTGGAGTCCACGGAAGAGGTCTCACAGGTGATCAAGATCTGCGCCGCTGCCGGCACTCCAGTCATCCCGTTCGGCGCCGGATCGTCGCTGGAAGGACATATTTCTGCCACGTATGGCGGTGTCTCGATCGATCTGACGGGGATGAACGAGATCCTCAAGGTGGGGGACATGCACGCAGGAATCAAGCTCCTCAACGCTCACCCGTCGTGCTCTTTAGGTGGAGCCCGAGAACATGAGCTGCCGCGTGCAGGCAGGAGTGACGCGGGAACTGCTCAACACGGATCTGCGTGCGACCGGCCTCTTCTTCCCGGTGGACCCTGGTGCCAACGCCAGCATTGGCGGCATGATCAACACCAATGCGTCGGGCACCACCACCGTCCGGTACGGCGTTGTCTTGTACTTGAGCTTTCGTGTAGCTAGCTGCTGCTTACCTGTCTGCGCTTGGACTGCAGCTACGGCAACATGAAGACGAATGTGATGGCTCTCACCGCTGTCATGGCCGATGGCAGCATCATTAAGACGGGCTCCAAGACACGGAAGTCGTCGGCGGGGTATGATCTTACGCGCTTGATCATAGGCTCGGAAGGAACCCTCGCAGTGGTGACGGAGGTAAGAAATTGTCGGGCTGACACGTATGCGGGACCAATTCTAACTCTACGTGGTGGCCAGGCGGAGCTTCGTCTGTTTGGGAACCCGGAGGCGGAGAAGACGATGATCTGCTCGTTCAACACGATGAAAGACGCAGTTGATACGTGTGCGGCGGTGATGCAGATGGGTATCAATGTCGCTCGCATGGAGCTCATGGACGAGAACGCCGTCGAAGCGATCAACAAGTATTCCAAGCTGGACAACCCTGTACGCCCATCCTTGATCATCGAACACCACGGCTCTCCGGGCGAGGTAGAAGAGCAAAGTGCCGTTGTGGTGGAGATCGCCAACGACTTTGAGGCCCAGGACATCGAGCTCGCGACAAGCGCTGAAGAGAGGAAGAAGCTGTGGAGCGGACGCCACTCGGCTTGGTGGGCGACGCTGGCTCAAATGCCCGGAAGCCGTGGCCTCGTCACGGACGTCGCGGTGCCTCCTTCCAAGCTGGCCGACGTGATCGTGGAGACGCAAGCCGACCTCAAGGAGACTGGCTTGTTTGGCGCCATCGTTGGCCACGTCGGCGACGGCAACTTCCACGTCATGATCCCATTCTACCAGGACAAAATGGAGCTCATGACCAAGGTCAAGAGCTTCTCGAACCGCCTGGTGGAGCGAGCTCTTAAGTACGAAGGCACGTGCACGGGCGAACACGGTATTGGATTGGGCAAGATGAACTACTTGTCGGTGGAACACCGTGACAGCGTTGACGTCATGCTCGCCATCAAAAAGGCTTTGGACCCGAAGGACATCATGAACCCGGGCAAGATGTTCTACGGCAAAGCCTAAAGCCAGGCAGACTACCAGATAGACAAGTTGCCTTTTTTCACTTGAACATGACCAAATTTTGTGTGCTGGACTAGTTTTGTGCTTTTTTACCACAGTTTAGTGCTCAAAATGCCGGCGATGGAGATAGTGACGCCCGCGGCGAGTGCAGCGGCAGCAGCCGCTTCTCGCGAGCCCAGCGAGATCCCTGGCAATGTGAAGGAGCTGCTAGGGGTGACTGCGCAGCTCGACGTGCCTCTGGAGATCAAGATCCTGAGCGCGCTGGTGGCACTGCTGCTGTTCCTGCTGTTCCTCATCGCCGTGCTCTGGGACCGCTACGGCAAGGAGATCGGGGAGCTTTACACGAGCAGGCCGCAAGGTCAGAACGCGAGCGGTAGGAACTCGTATTTTGTGCATTGGTGCACAATTTGGGACTATAATTTGCTCACGACCGCTCTGTATTGTGGGCAGACGTCAAAGTGCACGACGTGGCGGACGAGTACTCGATCTACCAGAAGCTGCCAACTTTTTTCTACGAGTACATGCCCAGGAGGAAGAAACGCGACTAAAAAAACAGCTTTAAGTGTATTTGGGACTATAATGGACAGCCTTGCTGTCCTCATTTGAGCATCTTGACGATGCTGGACGACGTGGCCACCTCCGCCGGCGTCTCGCCAGCTTTGTTCCTCGTTGAATGCGTCGCTCCGGAATCCAGCAGTAATTTCACAATGGCGTTGAAGCCACCTCGAGCTGCGAGATGCAGCGCCGTGTTGCCTTCGGCGTTCGCGTGATTCGGGCTCGCTTCGTTTTCCAGGAGCTTCTCGACGGCGGCGATGTGTCCGGCTGACACGGCTTTCATGAGAGGAGCGACTTCTTGAGCAGTGGTGAGGTTGACCTTGGCGCCAGCGTTCAGAAGCAGGATGATCGGGTTCAGGATACCTCGAGAAGCAGCGAAGTGCAGTGGCGTGTTACCGGCGTCGTCTTTTGGGTCGACGCTCGCGCCGAGCTGGATCAGCCGCTCAACGATAGCAAGCTGGGAGTGGTTGGCTGCATGGTGCAGTGCGCGCAGACCCCCGAAGCTAGGGACCTCGAGGTCTGCGCCGTGAGACGCCAGGTACTCCATGACCTCGAGGTAGCCATTTCGAGCGGCCCAGACAAGCGGCGTGCAGCCGTACGGGTCCTTTGCATTCACGTTTAACGGAGCTGGGGCCTTGCCTTCCGCATTCTCTTCCGGTTCCACTAGCGTCTTGAGCAACTGCAAGTTCCCAACTGCAGCCATCTTGAACGGGTTCGTGTCCACATCGGGGATCTCAAACTTGGGCGCCGGAGCCATGAGCGCTTTCGTAGTTTGCGTGGCCCCCCCCTAACGACGCTTCACTCTCGAGAAAACGATGCGCTAACCGTAAAAATAGAGGCGGTTGTCTTCGCTCATGCTCCAGCGTCGTCGCCTGCGGGCGTACTATCCACCGGCAACAACCGTATCGACGTTCTGTGGCTTCCTGCGAGTCCAACGAGCGCGTGAAGAGAGCGGTGGGACTTCATTCTCATCGACTTCATCCTCATGCTGGTTCGATGTTGGGCCCTTTTCAGGCGGTGGACGTGGATACGCGCGAAGATCTCCTCAACAGCATCATCAAAGACGTCGAACGCGTAGCGGGCGGAGTCGAGAGTGCACTGGCAGCAGTCAGATGTCATTTGGTTGGGGCACACGTCGAAGCCTCCGTGACAGATCTGGAGCTCTTTCCACGTGAAAGCCACACGCAACAGCGCCTCCATGAACTGAGAAAGCGTCAACTCGCGGGGCTCGGCACTAGCCATGAGGTTGGGACCACTTCCTGCGCTTGGAGAGCTTGCACCCTCGTTTGCCATCATTGTCAAGGGGAGGCAAGAAAGGAAAATGCGCACCGCTCGAACTTCATCTACTCCAACGGGCCCGGGTGCCTCACTACCGGTTAGCGCGGCGGCGGCGGTGCCTCTCGTCGTGATCAAGTGAACGGCGCGCAGTGCTGACAGAAACTGCGAGCACAAGATCCCATGCCCTCGCTGCCATGGCGGACTCTTGCTCTTGTCGTTCATGCCGCCACTACGCGTCGTGCCGCCAGCGCCGACGAGCTCGTCGTAGAAGCTGGCCAGGTTTGCTCTGTGGATCTCTAGAATGGAGTGGAGTCTGGTAAAAGCGTCTGGCTTGCGGAGGAAAAGAGAGCGAAAGTGGTCCACGTCTTGAATCTGGGCGAAGACGCCGAAGTGATCGTGCACGAGCGTCTTGACGGCTTCCGACATCTCGATGCCCTCGCTGATCGCCATCTTGAGGCGGTTCGGATTCGACGAGTGCGTGCACATCATCCTCGCAACATTTAAGAGAAAGTCGACGAGGTTTTCGCGTTTCAAAGGCGAGTCCGTGACACCAAACCTGGGGCCATCGACGCACTGTACGTTCAAGTCTTCAAGCAAGCAAACTCTGCTTGGGATCTCAAACAGACCCTCACTTAGAGCTGTCACGGTGCCCGTTGAAGGTCGGCGCTCGGATGCGACGGCGTAAGCTGCGTTTCCGGCGTAGTAGCGGAAGAACCAAAGCAACATGCGGTACGCCCTCCGAAGGATTTCGCGGATCCGTTTTCGGTCTACAGCGTCTCGTACGCTTTTCTCGGCTTCACTTAACCTCCAGTCGTTCTCAAAGATCGCGTCGTAGTCGACTGCGCACAAGAAGGCTAAGCCGCTGAGTAGGCACTCGCTCTGGCGATCGTTTCGCTCTTGCCTGAACGTGTCTTCGGACGAGCTGCTCCACCTCGCGGAAGAATTTCCGTCGCTGATCATCCCTTCATTGTTTTCCAGAGCCGAGAGCTTCTCAGCGTTGTTGTCTCTTTTGATCGCCTCTTCCAGTTCCTCCTCTTCACTTCTCGCGAACGAGAAGACCTGTCGAGAGTGAAAGTCCGACAGATAGTGCTGAAATCGCCTCCGTGCTGCTTTGCGACCCGCAACGTTTGGGATAGCGACCCCGTCCGACTTTTTGCCTTGAACATCAGTCGCCTGACCAAATTGAACTTGTTTCTGTCGATTCTCTTCACTTGGAAGGCTCGGCAATACCTCCTCTGATCGCGTAAATGCTCCCATCACTAATGCACCTTTCCGGTTCATTGACTTGCTTGGAGACTCTTGTGTTGCACTACCACTTACCGATATTTCATGCAGCGTCTTGGTAGGAGCAAAACGAGAAGTAACTAGCGTTTTTAATGGCTTGTTGAGCTTGAGACTGGCATGGGGAAGACGGATTGGTTTGCGCGCTTTTCGCCACGCCTCGTACAAGGCCTCTTCGCGGTCGAGGATCTCTCGGATTTTACCACTTGATGGCGCCGACGCCTGAACGTACGGGTTCGCCACGAAGCTTGGCTCCATCGACCGATGCAATGCTGTGATAAATAATGGCGCATAGCGTGATGTGCAAAATTAAAATTAGATCCTAATTTTGGGGAATTGTCAGCACTAAAGTGTCGCCCAAGCTGCGAAGCGAGCAGTTGCAGATAAAGTGCAGCATGTCCCTCATGTCTTGAAGAAACTTGGGGCCTTCTGCAAGTGGCGAGGTGGAGATCCTCAGCAGCAGCTCTTCATCGTCCAGTTCGAGCATGAGTGGACAGGTCTCGGGCGACAGCATGGTCCCCCAGTACGGTCCGACTGTGAGCTCCAGAGGCTTGTCCTCCTCCACACAGCAAATCAACATGTGGAGTGGAGCTCGCGACACACCAGCGAACCTTAAAGCTATCAACGGTAGCCTGGCATCCGCCTCGAACTCGACTCGCCGAAAGGCGTCTTGTGCAGGGAAGTAGCCGAGGCCTCTCGTGCGAGGCAGCATGACCCCGTCAGAACTCGACGTGGTATTCCACTTTCCCGTCACGAACTGCTGCACATCATACACCGCATCGCGACGCATGAGCGACTGTACAATGTCGATCGAGACCGGCCTCGCGATACCTTGTTCGTCATCGTAGCCACCCGCGATTGCCACGCGAGTCGGTGCGGAAGAGTTCACTAGACCTTCCCATTTCTCGAGCAAGAACTCCATTTGTTGCTCCGCGTTCAAGTGGGCGACTGCCACGATGCCGTCGCTAATTAGCAGCACGATGGAGCACGTGGTGGCGTCGTCTGAAGCCACCAGATCCACGCCGTGCTTCGCCGGCGCCACAAATGCCATCTCCTCCGACAAAACGTGAATACTCTTCAGGCGGCTCTCGCGCGTCACCACCAAGACCGGATCATTGAATAGCGCCAGTCGTCGCTCCACAAGCTGCGGATCGTTGCCCAGCGCCTCCATCGCCGCCGTCAGATCTCGGTACCCGTGCAGCACCATCTCGAATCACAAATGCGGACTAAAATCCTGGACTAAAAAACTCAGAAATGTATCAAGAAACTCACATAGTAAAACCAAGTGAGCACCTGTCTTAATATTAGAAGAAACACAGATATCCCAATGAGTACGGAGCCGAACTTCCAGCGGCGAGGCGGGCGGGTTCGCGGCGCTGAAGGCTACCATAGAGAAGACGTGGAGGCACTGCTCCGCTGCGTGCGGGAGGTGTTGCCTGCGCGTGCGGAGGAATGGGATGAGGTGCTGAACGAATACCGTCAGACTCACGCGGTGCCCAAGTCGCGGGCTCAACGGGACTCGAACTCGCTCAAGGTCAAGTTCAAGCAGTTAGTGAGAGGCCTCAAACCAAACCAGAACGCCAGCTGTGTTCGACCGGAGATACAGGAGGCGGGAGCCATCATAGAATTAATCGATGCCAAAATGGCGGGCGGCAATCGGCTGCAGCGTCGAGGTGGCAGGACGCGCGGCGCCGAGGGCTTCTCGGCCGCGGACGCTCGAGTGATCCTGGACATAGTGCGACGGCTGCTGCCGGTCAATAGGACTGCGTGGGAAGTGGTGGCGGAGGAGTACTGTAGAGTACATGCGGTGCCGAACGGTAGAGTGATGAGGGACGGCGTCTCGCTCAAGAGCAGGTTCCGCAACTGGGCCAGAGACAATATCATGCCGCAAAGAGCCGAAGTGGTGGAGGCGCGGGCGATCCAAACCGAGATTGCGGCGAAGGTTGAGCAAATGGGGAGGGAGATCGTTGGGAGTGGGAATCCTGCTGCTCAACCTGTGGGAGCTGGAAGTGTCCGTGAGACTTCGACTCAAGCGACGACCTCTCACGAGCTTAGCATGACGAGCAGTGAAAGTGGGGAGAAGACCTCAGTCTGTGAACCTCGGCGGGGTGGAAGGAGTTTAGGATCGGAAGGGTACACGCAATCGGACACGAGAGCGCTGCTGGCCTGTATCAAGGAGGTTCTGCCGTTGGGACCCAGCAGCTGGGAGCACGTGCTTCACTTGTACCGGATGAGGCACACCACACCAAACAACCGCGCGCCGAGGAACGTTACTGGGATCAAGAGCAAGTTCAGACAGCTCGTCTACTGGAAGCAAGGCCAGGGAAAGGATGTGCCCCAAGAAATACTCGACGCCCGCGCCATTCAGAGTACAATTGACCAAGGCGCAAGGATTGGCAAGCACGCTCGCTCGGAGAGCGGATCCAACGCTTCTTTCTCGTACAGCACCGAAGAAAGCGCACTCAATGGCCGTGAAGAACGTCTTCTTCTTCTGCCCCACACTGAGACTCGTAACAACGAGTACGTTGAGCGGCAAAACGTGGTAGCCGATTCCGGGTGGGCGGTGAGCACGCGCGTACATGAACCAGTTGCTGCACCCGTTCAGAAGCGTCCGAAGCAAGAGGCTGGTGGTGTGAACACACCAAAGAACTCCGAGGGCGATGCGCTGCGATCTGAAGTTGCCAGTCGCGAGCTGGAGCTGCTAAGACAGCGGGAACAACGAGAAGCTGAACAAGCCGCGTGGGAAAAGGAGCGCGCTTTGAGCGAAAAACAACAAACGGATATGAAGGCGTGGACGTTCGTGTGTGACCGACTGCGCCAGCTTTACCGAGAACGGGCGGCCGAGAGTAACCTCGAGATTATGAGCGAGATCGAAGAAGAAGTGGCTGTCCTGAAGAAAAAGAAGCAACGACTTGCGGGCTCCATGATGTAACTCACTCACTGGCTCGTCCTTAACAACAAAAATCAAATGTTGTACTTACCAACTAAATTAGGACAGTGTGTCGGATATAAGTCACAAATGCACAGATATAAGATTGTGTCGGATTCAAGTCGAGTTATACGGTAGTATCAAAGTGAAGTACTACTTGAAGTATTACTATGCATTATATTCCCAGATGCGCGTTGTTCTCGTCCACTACTCGTCCTTCTCTTCGTCTTCATCACCTTCTCCCTCCGACGAGAAACGGCTCGTTGGCACTTTGTTCGCCAGTAGCGAGAAGATCAACTCGGCGCCCTGGTGAGTCTTCAATGACATTCTGCGGTTCGCTTTTGAGAGCGGCTTCACGTCTGAGGTGGAGTCGAGGGCGGAATTCGTCTCCGAGTTGTCCTCTTCTTTGTCGTCGTCGTCATCCGCACCACTAAAGGAACCCGGCGCCTCACACGATACTGGCGAAGTCGTAAAGCTCCCCGAGTCGCTCATGTCCACAAAGTTTAGTGTTGGCTTCCCTTTCTTCGCAGAGCCAACGCTTGCAGGATACGGAATACCCAACGCGCTGATGACATCCGTTGAGTCATCGGCCTTGCTTTTCCGCTCCCCGCCATCGGCTGAAGACGCCGTTCCTTTACCCGGGGCGCAATTGCTCTCTTCGGGAGATAAAAACTCGTAGTCTTGCGCCAGCGAAGATGTCGATGAAGCCAGGCCTTTGGCAGCCAGCGGACTTGGGCTTGGCTGTTGAATTTCGCGCGAAGATGAGTTGTTGGTGGATCTACTGGTTGACGGAGATCCTCCACTGATCCCTCCGCTGTAACTTCCTCTTCTCTTCATACTTTGAAACGTCACACCTCCGCTCTGACGCTGCAAACGTTCGTGCACTTGACGTTGAGCTGCAGTAGCGCCATGCGTGAGCCCCACCGTGGGGCTTTGGGATGCTGTTCGCTTCAAAGGAGGTGAAGAGCCGGTATTTTGGGTGGATCCGTCGTGGCTTCGAATCCCATGATACGACGGAGACAGCGCACGAACCGGGAACGATACTCGCGAATCCGAATACGAGTCCGCGCACAGATGCATCCGATGCTTGGATCGAACTTTCACATGGAGCACTTCGTCCGCCATTATGTAGAGCGGTGACAGCACTTCCACTCCGTCCGCCGTGCTGATACCTGCACAAAAGACATGACCGATTAATCAATCATTGGTCACCCACCACCCAGTACGAAACCGAGCGCCGAGCTTACATTCGATGCTGTGGACGTGGAGCATCCGGCGGATATTGTCGTGAAGCGTTTTTGGCGTCCACGATTTGTTCACGACAAAGCGGACCTTGCGAGTAGTTTTCAAGCCTTCAACGACCAAAGTCACACACACTGAGCCTTCCGTGGCGATATCGATCGAGAGGCGGCGGCGAACGCGATCCACCAGCGGCCCCGAAATCACTCGATACATGGCAGTCGAGAAAATGTTCGTCCCCTGGTCGCCATCCTCTTTCGATTGACTGCAGAACTCCTTCTCCTTCCTGGGGTCGTCTACTTCGCCAGAGGATGTTGTGCTGCGTGAATCTTCTCCATCACTACCATCCAGCATAATATCGTGTCGGGCTTCGTCGGATTTCCCATACTCGTCTTGTGCTGCTTGGATGCCGTGGTTCGACACGTCGTACGCGAAGGTGACCCCACAAACGATCAACGGCCCAAAGATCACACCCTTTTCAAAAGAAACGACCACGCATATGTAAGTATTTTCTGTACACCCAAGCACACGGATCCGCGCTTCTTACCTCAAAGCCGAACACGTAGACGCCGAAGACCACACTCAACGCGGACACGTACGAGTTCAGCGCCACGATGCTCTTTTCGTAGAGCATTTCATCCAGCACTGTGAAGGCCACGTACTGGACCGCGAACAGTGCGATCGCCTTGATGATTGACGTTGTGAGTCCGATAGAGATGACCCATGGCACGCACACGAGATACGGAGGGATGATCGGCACGATCGAAATGAAGAAAGTCACGGTCGTCGCGAGATACATGAAGTCGGCGTTCTTCACCGTACACAGAGCAACAAGTGAGTTGTAGACCTCAACACCCGCGCGAAATGAAACTCGAAACGCACCACTATTGTGAACGAGACCATCGTCACGATCGCGTGAATGCTCGCCATCTTCAGCGGCAGGAAGAAGACGCCCTCAATCACCTTCCGCAGCGATCGGACGACCTCTGGTCTTTTGTCGACTTGAATCGGCAGCAAGTCTTCGACGAATCTCTCGATTGGGTCCCAGTTCGTGCAAAGCAGATAAAACAGCGACGAGATGAAGAAGAACGAGCGGATGCCAAGACTTACAAACGCGATCAAGAGCGTGAAGACGAGGAAAACCAATTGCGCCACCGACCCCACGGCGATGCTGCTGACTTCCAGCCCCTTTGACGTCCAGTCGGTGAGCTGCACCGACGTCAGGTTCACCGAGTCCACTTTCGAGTACGCGAGCGTCAGCGCCTGCACAAGCGTCATGTTTTCTGGAAGACTCAGTCGGGAGAACAGCGACGCATGGGAGCTGGCGTTGCCATCGCTAGACTTGGCATCCAGGTAGTACGTCTTCACCAAGCTTTTCAGAGGCGGCCACCACATTGTGTCGTTGTAGTTATCCTCAACGCCGCTGATGGCCTGTGAGATCATGGCGCGGCTGTTCTCCACCTGCTCGCTCCAGACCTGACGCGTGCGCTCGTCATTGACAAAGTTGTCCTGCACCCAGTCGGATAGATCCGTGGCAGCGCGACTGCCTTCGAGGTAGCTCTCGGTGCCCAAAAAGAGGATGACGAACGCACCCTGTTCGCGAGTTGCAGCAACAGAAAATGAGTTTCCCAGCCGCTGCAATGACCAAAAACTCGCCCACCTACCGTGATGAAGAATCCGAGGATAAGCAGCGCCGACACCAGCACTTCATCCGAGAAGAAGTATCGATAGTAGAAGATGCGGCGGTCCAGGATCTTGGTAAGACTTAGCGCGGCGATCCAGAAGCCGATGATGACGTTCAAGAACGACACCCACGAGTACATGCGCATCCAGATGGACACAGCACCGATGAGAGAGAAGAGGAAGATGCCGTAGTTCAGGAACAGCTCCTT
>KV730878.1:0-20567 GCA_000500225.2 Phytophthora pinifolia
CCGAAGTAGCGGCCACAATCCAATTTGCAGCAAGCTAAGCGTGCTCACCGGTCTGGTGCAGTGTGCCCGAGAATAGCAGTTTGGCAGTGCGACCCAACCCGGTCAAGCCGACTAGCAGCGGCGCCCAACGATCTGTACATCCCCCAAGGCGAGAGAGACGGGTCCGTAGAGCACGTGGTATCTGCAGCCCACATCGAGTGGCAGGAGTCCAGGAGAGGGTCGTTTAGCCCCCGGTATAGGAGCCCCCGGGCCTCACTCAAACAGCTTGGCATAGCTTGGGGATTAGGGCAGACAGCTCGCCCGTCACCAGGACAAGTCAGTCACCGGCCGTTTGCGTGTGTAGGGAGACGTAGGTGCGTGTGTAGAACGGCACGGAGCTGTAGCCACCGACAATCACCTCCGGCCAGAGGCAGGATCGGCGTGACGGACAGTTGTAAGAGTTAGGAAGCCGTCGCTTAGTTGGTGGTCATACAGGGCCTATCAAACGAGGGACACCCGCCGTGGTTTAAGCTCCCCACGAGACTAGGCTCCTGTGGCGCGAACTCGGACAAGAGAGAGAGGCTGAGAGGAAGTGACGAACTGGTGAGGAGGAAAAGAGAGAGAGGTGGAAGAGGAATTGAAGCTACGACCAGCGGCTGAATTGTCGATTAGCAGCATGGCGCGAACGACGCCCAGAGCCGAGCGCACAGCGCGCAGATCGCACGCCCAGCAGGCGCAGGATAAGACGAGCACGATGAGGCTGCAGCTCGACCCCGCGGGCAACAATGAGGAGGAGGAACACGTACTGGTCAGCAGCAACGTGAGGATCGCCAGGGCTGGTACTGGTAGCGACCCGGACGACGACAACAACAACGATCCGGGCCGCCATGGTGGCGGTGGCCACACCGGTGGCGGCAATCAGGGGAGTGACGGCGGCAGCGAGCAAGGAGGCAGCAGACCCCCACGGGCCTCGGCCGGTGCTCGGTCCAACCAGCAGGAGGAAGACGTAGCGCAGCCCGCAGGCCAGCAGCGCGGCGACCGCGAGGACACGAACTGGTGGGCTGACTTGAGATGCGGGCGATGATGCAGGACTTCATGACGCACACGGCCAGTGCCCCCAGACCAGCGGCACCCGCGGCGACCGAAGCGCCCACTCGATCACCGTGGCGTAGTCAGCTGCATCTGGCGAACTTCAGCGGCAGCGCCCACGAGTCGGTGAAAGCTTGGCTGGCGTCAGTGCCGCAGGAGGTCGAGCGGCAGCAGCGACTCGACGGCGATACGTGGCTCCCGGACGAGCTGTATTACGGCGCCACGGCGCACCTGACAGGAGCAGCAAGCTTGTGGCTGATCAGCATGAGCGAGAACGTGCGCGAGGAAGACAAGACGTTTCCCTACCTGGTACGTAAGATGAGAGGGAAGTTCGGGAGACGCGACAACGCCTGGCAGGTCCAGCAAGGGATGGCGCAGAGGGTGCAGCAGCAGGGTGAACGTTTATTGGACTTTGCCGACAACCTGGCCAAGATCGAGTTCGCAAAGCGCATTCCTGTTCGGTCATATATCTTGGCATTCCTTAGTGGGATGAGTAACCCCAACAACACGACGCACGTACGCACCTCGGAGCCGCAGACACTGGATGATGCCGTGCAGTTTGCCGTGGACAAGTGCGGCCCGTACGGCGAGGGGCTGAATGTCACCGACTGGCGCGTGGCGAAGCGCCGCTGGCGGAAGGACCAGGACCAAGACGATGATGCGGGGCCGGCTAAGAAGAAAAGAAGGCGGGGATCGAAGTGGCCGATCCGGTCGACTGGCAGCAGCTAGGCTTAGGGTTCGGTGGCGAAACCCAGCCGACCTTTGAACTGGCCGGAAAGCCGGTCAGCGGATTGGTCAGCTCGGCGAGGAAGGATCCGCTCTCAATGGCGGCGCTGCAGGCGTGCATGATGATGGCCGACGTCGTCAAAGAGAAGGTGGCCGGGAAGCCGAAGGCGCGGGCAGCCCAGACGCTGGAAGTGAAAGCGGAGGCAGTCCCAGCGGCGCCAGCAGTCGCGACTTACCAGCAAGCACCAGCTCCGCCTGACCAGCAGGCGTACCAAGGCCACAGACAGCGCGGCACGTGGCAGGAGCGCAGCGATGGTGGCGGCCGATACTTCGGCGGTGTTCAAGGTTACGGAGGCGGACACGGCTTCAGCGGCGGCCGCGGCGGTCGCGGAGGAGGCGGACACTATGGACCAGCTGACGCGCGGCCCATTGCGCAGAGGAAGCGGGAGTCGCCATGTGCCTATCGCGGCGACAAGGGTCATTGGTGGCGCGAGTGTGCCATGCGCACCGCAGATCTGGCAGGTGCTGGGCAGGGCAACCCGCAACGGCAGCAACAACCGGCAGCGACCACCGGCACCGGCACGAGCAGTACGCCGACGTCCACACCAGCAGCGGGTTCGGGAAACGGCTCGAGTCAGTAGAAGCGGGGGCTCTGCTGGCGAGGTCACATGGGGACCCCGGTAGTGAAAGGACGGCTGTGCGAGCTGCGGTGGGGCCAGCACAAGCGGAAGAGGAGGCTGTCTCTGACGAGCTTCGAAAAGTGCAGCGGGGAGGAGGAATGCAAGTGATGAGCGGACGCGAGGAACCGCAGGTGGCCCAGACTCGAAGACTGATGGCGGCTGGGGAGAAAGCAGGGGGCGATGCTTCGGTGTGTGGTGTGCCCAAGGGGAAGAGTGGCGACGCGAGCGGCATTGCCGGTCGTCAGACCAAGGGGAAGAGCGGGAGAACGGGTGCCGGAGGAATGGGGCAGCCCGGCGAGTGGTCATCTGTGACGGCGGAGACGCCAGCCGAAGCGATGACGCTGGAGAAGGAAGAAGCAGAAACGGAGACGAGCGTCAGAGAGTGCAGTGATCTGGCCCTGTCGGAGGCAGGTGCTGCTGCCGCGAGGAGCCAGCAGAACGACGCGGCGGATGACGTTCCGATGGCAGACAGGCAAGAGGGTGCTGCTGCGAACGCTGACCGGCCAAACTCGCCGAAGCCGGCGCCCTGCCTGCAGGTGTACTGCGCCAGGCAAAGCAGCTTGGTGGCCAGCCGACTACTGCTCGCAAGCGGCGGCAACGGAAGGCAGAAGGCAAGCTGGCAGCGGCTCATGGCACGCTGGCGGCGGAACTACGAGAGCGACGAGAAGCGCGTGCGCAGACGCTGCGGGTACAAGTGCGGAGACTGATTGAGGAATTTCGAGAGCTGGACGACATCCAGCAGTACCGGCAGCATCGCCGCGGGGAAGCACAAGTCGCCGCAGCCGTAGTGAGGCAACTGCTTCGGCTCCTTTGCAGAGCCTGCCGGTGCTGGAAGTCGATGAGTCTCGACTTCATCCTTGGCCTCCCGGCTGATGCCAAGGACAACATCGGAATTTTGGTGTTCGTGTGCCGCTTGAGCAAGAGGTGCACCTCGCACCCGTGCCGGACACGGTCACAGTCGAGCATTCCGCTCAGCTGTTCTCCTGGACAGCGTGTTCCGCCACCACGGTCTGCCAGAGACCATCGTTTCGGATCCAGACCCGCGGTTTACCGCTGCCTTTTGGAAGGCACTGCTCTCGTTGCCGGGAACAGGTTGCCGCTGACCACCCACAGACGGATGGTCAGACCGAGCGCCCTAACCGCGTGCTCGAGGACGCTCTGCGCAGTGTCTGCTCGGAGGGACTACACGACTGGTCTCTGAGCCTTTCTATGGCTGAGTTTGCACTCAACAACGCAGTGCATGCGTCAACAGGGTTCACCCCGTTTTACCTTAATGGGTTAAGGCACCCGCTGGTGCCGCTCACTTTGCGTGGAGCCCGCGGGGCTTGCATCCCGAGTGGGGGGAGAGGATCGGAAAGCCCTTTCATCCCAGGTCTCTGGCACGGGACCGCCCGATTTGCGGAAGAAGTTGCCCGACTTCGTCGACAACAGGCTGAACATAATCAGCCGGGTGCGGGACGCGATGACATCCGGTTGGCCGTGCGGATGGAGCCGCAGGCACCGCTGCCGTTGAGGCACCAGAATGTGCCGGGGCATTGCCGCTGGGATCTGCCCTTAGAGGGGACCGCGAGGACTTCATCGCGAGGAGCGCTTGCGCACCGTCCGTTAGAGGCGAAGGCATGAGATGCCGGGCTAGAAGAAGAGCCTGGGAGTGCGAGTGCAAGTTGCGAAATGCACTAGGAGCAAAGAGATAAAGTTGCTCCAGTTGGCGGGTCAAACCACGTCAACAGAAAGGTCCTTGAAAAGGAGAAGACCAGGTGGCCTTCCTATAAGTGGGGGAGAATGTAACGGGACACCAAAAATGATGTGTGTGCCGTTGCACGGGGATTGACGAGGCGTCAATCCTATTAGACGAAAAGGTCCCGTCCGTATTAAGTACGGACCTACGTAGTTACATATGCCTATCCAGGGTACGAGATACCCGTTATCCTCTGAGCCAACCATTGGTCAGTTGATCAGATTTCACTATAGGAGTCTTCTAGCTTGTATTGCAGGCCAAACAGAGCCGTCCTATAAATATATTCAGTCTTTATATTACCATCTATTTGGTTAATCGTCCCCTGAGACCAGGGACTAGTGAGCGACAGTTCACAGGAAGTATTGTATACTTCCAGCACTTCCTCTGTGCAAGGTGCTGTGTGCCCCGTCACAGCTGCTGCCTCCTCCCCGACGTCCCTTGCGGATGTCAAGCCCTCTCGGCGCTCGCTGCATCTTTCCAAATGCTGCTCATGCCCACACACGTTTGTTGGGAAATGTGATATTTAAACTTGTTTTTGTAGTAGTCATTATCCAAAAAGGACCAAAATAATTGGGAAATTGTTGGGATTCTCACGGACAAGTCATGATTGGCTATAATAGGTGAGAGAACTACAACGATTGGATAGATTGAATGCCGGGCTGGTGCTCCCAACTTGGAGTAAGCTTACTTAACCCTTGAAACCGGTATTCTGTATCTTACAGAATAAGCATTTTGGCAAGATTTAGTATCCGGCAAACTTCGCTGCAGTCTTATTTTCGCAAATAAAGTTTTGTATTGGTGGCGATCTGCAGATCATTCCTCTTGGATTGGCGAAGGGTAGAAAGACGGGGATTCCTCGGCGTGGATAGAAAGAACAGTATAAACCTCGTACAGGTTCTAAAATCCCTGTGGAAACCCACGTGTTGGCCCCTCACACTCCCCCTCATTTCTGAAAAGATGAACGGGCCTGGGGAGGAGACATTCAAGCAGCTGTGGCGCGAGCTATCCAAGGAAAGCTGGAAAGCGCGCAAGCCCACGGGGATGGCCAAGAATCATCGCTATGTGAAGCCTGGTATCAAAGGTCGTTTTGATGAGTTAGGGCGTGGCGTCGACGTTTTTGAAGGTGCGTGAGCATGGTGGATCTCACAGCTTCAGCTTTGATTCTAACATATACTTGTTTTCCAGGCGAAGTTGGTCTCATGGCGTTCGCCCGTCTTTCTGGCCGGCTAGCACTTGCAGCTCCAAGTGTAACCGCTGCGCGTGCACCTGCAGGAGGTCCGATTGAGAAGCAACCCTCATACGCAGCTATTGGACTACAACCACCGAGCGTCTCAGTACGGGCTACATCAGCGTCGAAACCATCTTCGCCGTTGCCGGCTTTGACATCTAGCCCAGGACCATGCAGCTCCAAGTCCTCACGAAGGGACGGAGGTGACCACTGAGGCGGCTGTGGACTCTTCGGTGACGGTGCAAGCTTCTACGACGAATGATACAGATCAAGCTGACGTGGATGGCGCCTCTATTCCGGATGATACGGAGTTAGACACGCGGACACTGAGATCCATGAAGATGAAGCGAAGAGCCGGAGTGACTTCGAGGAGGTGCAAGATCATGTTGATTTCGACGTGTTTGATTGCGACAGCTTCATGGAAGGTCTCAGGATCGGCGCGATCTCGCTCTCCCGCTTGCTGTAGCTCGCGGGGTTCCTCTTCGCCAATCACTTACCGGGTCCCGGGTGATTTGCAGAGTTAACTTCTGCAAATCTTCCTCAATGTCCCCCAAGTTGGGTACACTGACGCGAGGATCCTTGGCCTGCCGAGCCAGCAGCTTGTTTCGTCGAGAAGTAGCAATTGCTTGGATATTCTGGTCACGATAGCGACTCTCCTCCTTGGCAATACGTATCCACAGCTCCTTTGATAAGAAGTAGAAGAACATGCCCAACGGCGAGTCTGCATAAAGGACAGCAGATCGCGTGGGGCCGTTCTGCCCGTCGTAGTAGTCAGTAGCGACATCGAGTTGTAGGTTTCCAACAATATCACAATGTCGTATCATACAGAATTAATATCTGCAACGCAGATTATTCTGTATCATCCAAACTTACCGCTATGATCTTCATCATACACCTTCCATCCATTCTCAGCGAGGGCTCGGAGATCAGCATCCGTCAAGTTAAAAAGCTCCTCGTCGGGAATGGCTTCATTGATTTCCACGTCATCGAGGTCTTCATGTCTTCATCGTTCGCATCCGACTCTGTATCACTGAAATCTTCACCGATCACCATGTTCACGTCGTATGTAGCTGCCGGGCCAAACAAGCGCGATCCCACAGAATCTGCGCCACGGACCGACGATACAACGGGTGGCGGTGAGGCAAAACAGGGGACTCCAACGCGGAAGACTCCCATTGCAAAGGAGCGGCCTGCAACGGACGAGCCGGATGCAGCAGGATATCGCGTCGTTCGACACAAGGGAGGTGCTAAGAAGGGGGTGCATGGGATCGACACACCCAGGGCTGTTTCACCGCAGAAGAAGGTAACAGCTCGCGCCCAGAAGAATCCGACGCAGCCGAAAGGAAAAAAAAAGCAGTCAAAAGCAATCCTCCAGGGTATGCGAGCTTTATGAAAGCTCAGGCGTGGAAGCGATTTGCGGCCCTGGAAGAGGCGAAATCGGAGAGTGACATGGCCGACAGTGACACTGATGGAGAAGGGGAGGCAGCATTTCCTGACGAAGCACCGTATGCATATGAAGACCACAGCACCGAGGACGGCACGCTAGCCCGGGCTGCCGACGTTACCGGGGAGATATTCGCTAAGGAAAGGGGGGGCTACGGCGTCTGGGGACGCGAACGACATGGAGATCGATGGAAGTAACTCCGATCTCTCTAGCTTCGTGGGTTCATCGCAACCGTCACAAGAGAGCTCATACGCGTCCACAGCAGGGTCGGAGTTTCCCTACTCCTTGGCTTCCGAGTCGGGCCAAACACTGGCATCAGTGCCGGGGACGCAAGGCAGAGAAAGTGAGGCGCTCTTGGCGAGCATGGAGAGCAGCAGCAGCGGAGACGGCCTGGACCCTAGGCGGACGGAGGGCAAGACGGCTGAGAGCAGGATGGACGATCATACACCGATACGCGGTCAGCTGAGTACCGACAGTATGGAGCTCAGTCGCGACGGCTTCGTGATCGAGGGCGTGGAGCGCCCGCCAGGGATGCCACAGCAGTTGCCAGCTTTCTTGCGACAGTTCGGCGGATCGCTTGTGGCTGTGCCGGCTAATGGCCAATGTGCATACACGGCGCTGTTTGCATCCACGTCGTACGTGGAGGGAGGGTCGATGGAATTCTCCAGGGACACCGTTCGGAATGCAAACGCGCTCAAACGGAGCGTTTACACGTTGATGATGACCAACCTCGCCCAGGATGTTGCGTGTGGAATTGTGGACCCTTTCCGAGAGCTCACGAGAATGTACTCGCAGCAGATGCTGCCGCGAGGGACAGCCGAGGCAACAGCCATGTTGTACGCACACTATGCCCAGGAGCGGGTCAGGTCGGTCAACACCCAGATACCAGCGGAATTTTGGGCGGGAGCGGAAGTTTTGCGCGCCATGGCGCAGTACCTCAGAGAGGATCTCTTTGTGTTTGATGTGGACGCGAACAATGATGCGCACGTTCAACGCTACTATTACAAGGAGTATCACACCCCACTCGGTGACATACACGAAACAGGCTGCGGTGGGGCTATAGCCGATGGTATTGCTCGAACAATGTTGGAGGAGCACGCGCGTTTACACGTCCTACCGGTCATGATGGTGCTTAAGCGTCACGAGGCACATTTTTACGGGGTGGACCATGGCGCCATATCTACCAGATGGCTGGCGGAAGGCGACAGAGCGTTTGCGGATGCCCACTGCACAGCGCACACTTGGTATGCGGAGGTGGTCCAGCACATCGATTGCAGTGAGGACCACATCGGGACTCTGGACGTGACGAGCAGGGCGGAGGGCACGGACATGATCATTGTGGGGCGGCTGGAGCATCGTTCTCGACTAAACGTGGTCCACGACCGACTGGGGCTGGAACGCCTGGATTCCGAACCTTTCGACATTGCCTATATGGATACACAGCTTAGATCGGAAGGAGAAAGGTTGCAGCAACTGGCGGGGCCGGCTAACATGTTGCCACCGGTGGTGGACGGCGCGGATACAAGTGCTCGTTCCAGAGACGGAGCTGGGCGCTATCCTCTAAAACATTCGGCTAGGGTGGAGATGGAGCCTCTACGGCGCATTCTGGATGCAATTGGCCTAGATCCGGAATTACTCCCTGATCGCAACAAGATGCGCCACCTGATGGAGGCGAATTCTGAAGCAATCAACGACTGGTGCCGGAAGTACCAGGGACGGACCGGAGCGACAATTCCACGCACTGAACAGAGCGCAGTGAATGGATTATTGCCGTGGCTCATGATGAACCGGGAGGAGCTGGTCAACATTTTCGGACACGTGCCATACCCGGAATTGCTAGCGAAAACGCTGGCTCCGAAGACGCTACAAAGGTGGGGGGCCCTGGAATCTTACGCTGGGCAGGTAATGCTGCTCAGGCGGGTGGTGAACAGCTCCACCTCGAAATGCGAGTCGTGCAAGCGAGGCGACAAGAGGAAGCCCGCGTGGAGCAGGCGATGGCGGGGAACAAAGCTCGCATACACAGGGAGGAGCGCACTTACGGGTGTGTCACACAAAATGTCAATGGCTTTGGTGCAGGCGACGCACACAGAGATGAGTGGCTGAGGGCGCTAAAAAAGGAGGACGGCCACGGTCGACATGACCTAGTGCTGCTCCAGGAAACACATGTGGAGAGGGAGGACGTACAGTTCATGACAAGGCTGCATGCGAGGACGTGGGGTTTTCGAGTGGGGTCCGGATGCCCGCCGCTCGCTTTTTGGTCGCCATCGGAGAATAAGAAAGGAGGAGTGGTGGTGCTCGTCGACCCGTGTGGACTGGTCAAAGATGTCCAACCGGTACTGGAGCAACATTGGACTCCGCATTTCATGGCAGTTAGCGGCAGGGTCGATGGACTGCGGATGTTGTTTGTGTGCGTGTACGCACCACATCAGACGGGGCGCCGGGAGGCCTTTTATTGGGAGCTGCACAAGATCCAGCTGCCGCGCCAGGACAGAACGTTGCTCGGAGGAGATTTCAACTGCACACTCGACCCTCGAGTGGACCGCAGCCACTGGCGTCAATACTCAGGCCATGTGTCTCAGGCGCTGGCAGCGCTGCTCGCGAAATGGGGACTCGTGGATGCGGTGGACCCACCCGGTGGCGGCGGTGAGGGGTTGCAGCTTGCTGATCACTTTGCCAAGACGCACACTTATCGGTACCGACTGCCTTCTGGAGCTGAAGCGACGGCAAGATTAGATCGCTGGTACACTTCGACAGATATGGCGTCCCGGGTTGCAGAGGTGGATGTTTTCCATCCAGGGGCACGGGCGGACCACCGAACCGTGCGGCTGCACCTGGTGAGCCCGCAGGACCCCATCCGGATTAAAAAGCCACCGAGAGTGTATCCACCGCCGGCTATTGCGGAGATGCAAGAGAGGACGGCCACGACGGACGCTCTGCAATTGTTCGGCCAAACGGTACAATCGACACCGATCGAAGCGATCCGGGCGGCGAGGGATTGGGAGCGCTTGAAGACCAACGTTAGAATCGACACTCTGGCAATCATCAAGAGGCGCAGGAAGACTGCTCGGGCTTCTTACAGGCAGAAATGCAGGAGGCTGCTTCGCCAGGAAAAACGGATCATGGAGGCCATGGCTGGTGTGGAGCACACTGTGGACAGAATCACGGATCTCATGGACTCGCTCACTCTGAGGGAGGGCCGAGGGGACTCCCCACTGGTCAGGGTGCGCAATGCCATCTCGGACTGCATGAGAAACAGACTGGCGCTCCGACAACGACAACTTTTTGCTAAAGGGGGACACCGGCCAGGGAAAAGCTCCAAGGATTTCTTCACGAGAATCAGTACGAAATTTGGAGATAACGGGATCCACCGGCTTGACGCGGCGGACGGGCACAGCGAGCGTGGAGCGCATGGTCAGCCGGACACAATGGCCGACGCATGGACCCACATCTTCCAGCAGGAGCCTGGCACGGAGGCGGCCAGGATGAGGTTCCTCAAGTGGCTGCCTCGGTGCCTATGCCAGCTTGGCCCCACGTTCTGTGCGGCCCAGTGCAGTGGGCAAGGCTTGGTTTCACCAATCCGCCACTACACCGCCCCTTCAAGCCTTGGCCACTTTGTGGTGTTGCTCGAATGTTGCACGACGCAAGTTGCCGTGACTATCATTCTGGACCATCACTCAGCAAACTTCAACGTGCAAATTTGGTTGTCCGGTCTAGATGCTTGGAGAGACCATTGTCGGCTGCACGCTCGGCATACTGTCGAACCAAGGCTGGTATGTCTTTCCACAAAGATCGTAGTGGCTCCCAGGAATCTTCGATCGGCTCCAATCCTTTCCAGGACACGAGGAGTTCATATCCCTTGATACTGGCATTCCACCGGTGCTCTTTCAGCTCCGCTACCACAAGCGTAATGCCTTGAGACGCAACGTGCTCTCGGACTTCTTCGGTTACTTCGTAGTCTTTGTCAGCGTAGTATTTGAGCCTCGAAGCGTGCACGTCGCTCTCTACACCCGTCACTAGATGCTGGACAACAAATGAATGTTTCTCCGCCCTCTTGATTTGGTAGGGGCCGATCCACGTGACTAAAAGCTTGTCTTGGTACTTCTGGTCTACTCTGGACCTCAGCACGAAGTCACCTACGCTGAAATTCGCCTTCTTTGCGCCCCTTTGCATGGATTTGTTTCGACGGGTTTGCCTTTTTCGCTCGGCTGCAGCCGCTCGGTGCATGCGCTGGACGCTGTCGCGCAGTTGCTGTAACTTTGCTTCGATCAGCTCAGGCTGCCTGGTCAGCTCCACGATTCGTTTTTGTTCCGCATCCACACAGAAATCGAGGGGACTTGGTAGCGGTAACGCACAAAAAAGCTCCACAGGTGCTTTGCTTCCAAGCGAGGGCAAAGGCGTATGATTGATGCTGGCTCTGAGCAGCGGGACGAACCTAGTCCAGTCCCTGATATCCGTCTTGTACTCAAGGCACAACACATTAAGCACTTGGATCACGTCACGGTTGACGCGCTCAATGCTGCCATTGATCCAGGGACTGTGTGCCACTGAAAACCGTTGCTCGCTCTTGAGGCGTTTGCAGATTTCTGCCACCACTTCGTTTTTGAAATGGCTGCCTTGGTCGCTGAACCATATCGGTGGTATCCCATATCTGCTATGCCAGTCAAGAATTGCCTCCGCAGCCACCGTACTAGTCGGACTTGCACAGGGTATCAGGTCGCAGTAGTGAGTTGCTTCATCTTTCAGCACAAGTAGATACTTATCATTGCCAAATGACTCGCCGACTGTGAGGAAATCCCAGTGGAGTGCTCCATTACGCTCATAGCAACGAAACGTCTCGCCCCAAGGTCGCGGCATCACCTTACCACCTTTCACATGCTGACAGAGAAGGCACGATGCCAAGAACTTGTCCACTTTCGATCGTAGATGCTCCACAGAAAACTGACTTTGCAGCAGCTCTGTCATGGCTGCGCGTCCTCTGTGGCCTTGTGCACCACAATGCGCTACTACCATGAGACGTTGTAGCAGTGCTTCATTGCCCTCAGGAATCCACAAGCGTCCTTTGTTGTACCAGCCCTTGCCAGAGTTATCTTGGCGCAGCACGTTGCTTGAAACGGTGTGTCGGTGTTGTGTCTGCACCTTGCAAATCTCGTCCAGTGTTGGCCATGAGAAGTTCGGGTCGTCAAAAGGTCTTATCGCCAGCCTGTCTGCAGTCGTCACTGCAGCGGCGGTCGCCTGAAGCGGTTGCTTGCTGTTGCGTCGAGTCGATAGGGTCCTATCTGCCTCCCCTCGTCGACACTTGCTCTGGGTCGTCAGGATCCTATCTTCCTTCCCTCGCCGTCGCTTCTTTTGAGTGAGTGGAGTCCTATCTACCTCTCCATGCCCGCGCTTTCTCAGCACCATCGCTCGTAGAGCTACACCACTATCGTGATTTCCAGCCCACCGAGACACCATATCGGCCCAAACATTATTGGTGCCCTCAATATGCTCGATGTGGTAGCGGTATTCCATCAACTTCACTGCCCACCGCAGCAACTTGCCTCTGATGTGCTTCTTCACCTCCTTTCCAGGTGCAAAGACGTAGATTAGATTGCGATGGTCGCAAAATAACCTGAAACCTTGTGGCCTGAGAAGAAGGTAGCTTAGCTGGTCGCACGCACAGATGATCGGGTACGCTTCCTTCTCTATGACACTCCAGTTGCGCTTTGACCCCGTGAACGTGCCACTAACACACGCTAGGAGTTCATGCTGTTGTTCAACAACAGGCTTTCCAGGCTGCCACGTTCGGACTTGAGTAACAATGATCCCGTAGCCTACGTCGGAAGCATCGGTAATGAGGCACATGACGGCATCAGGCTCCGGGAACGCCAGGCTAGCTGAGTTTGCCAACTTGGTTTTCAGGTCGTCAAACGTTGCTCGTTCAAGGTCTGTCAGCTCGATTCCAATCCCCGATGCCACTCGTTTTGTTCTCCTCGAAGCATTTGCTAGCATGATATCCATTTTTTCTTGGAGTGGCTTTGCTGCTCTCGCAAAATCCACAACACTCTCGCGCATCCAGTTGGCTGCACAGAGAAATTGTTGGAGTTCACCAGCATTGGTTGGATATGGCAGCGCTGTGAGTGCTTTGATGCGCTCTGGGTCATGGCTTACACCTGCACCAGTTATGATCTTACCACACCATTTGACACGTGACTCGTACAAACTTGACTTCGCGACGCTCAGCTTGAAGCCGAAGAAATCAAGCAACTCGAACAGCCTTTCCAACTTGATCAGATAGTTCTTCACGCCGGAAGCGTACAGCAGCAAGTCATAAGAAGATGCTTGTACATAAGCTCCTGCAAACACTTCTCGATTGTCGCTTGGAAGAACAAAGCAGCGTCGCTACACCCTTGGGGCACACGCCTCGGCGTATAGATCTTTCTGTGAGTCATGTACGACAGCACTTCCTGGCAGGATTCGTCCAAACCGATCTGCCAATACCCCTTGATGAAGTCGAATAACCCAAAGCAATCACAGCCACGTACGAGCTACAAATCGACTTGTGGATTTGGCATCACACCAACAATGCCATCGATCTGCACGTTTGCTGGCTTGTAGTCCGCTGTCTGTCCGAACTCGTTCGTACCGGGTTTCCGCACTGGTAGCGCCGGGCAAGCCCATCGGCTATTAGGATTCTCGTAGATCCACCCCAGCTCGTCTAATTTATTGTTGAAGTCGTCCATGAACCTCCTCACCTCCGGTGGATACTTCCTTGTCTTGCATTTGTACGGCTTGGCGGCTTGCTTCAGTCGTATCTTCATCGGCGGGACCCTAGCAGGAGGATCATTGCCTAGCGCAGACCTCCATATGTCAAACCGCATTGCAATCCGCTCCAGCTCACTCATATAGTCGACTGGAAAACCGCTCTGCTTGGCTTTCTCCACCAACGCTCGTACAAGCTTCTTCAACTCAACACTCAAATCAGGTGTAGCGCTAACTTCTGGCTCGGCTGATTCATCCGAGTCGTCTTGCTGGTCTTGGCAAGCCAGCATCTCTAGTTCTCGATCGACGTCAATGCCAAGCGAGGCCAGCATCTCTTTACCGAGGAGAAATTCTTCGAATTCGCCCGGCACAATCAAACACTTCACCGGGGAACCGATAGAAACCGGGCCTGCCACCGTCCGAAGCTGGACGAGCACGTTCACCACTCGGTTCACCTCCAATCACCACCAACCGTTGTGCAAACAATTGGTTTCTCCAATTCCACACTCTCAACCCTCGGGCACATTTCCACCAGTTTTCCAAACACACGCTCACTCATACTAGTCCACGTTGCTCCACTATCCGCACAGAGAGGAACACTCAACACACCTTCTAGCAGAACGGTTCCGCCTTCAGGTGGCAAGCATCCGCGGATTCGGTGTAGTCTAGCGGCTTTTGCGTTGTTGGTACCCGGTTTGCTGCCGCGACTGGTACTCTGCTCGGCGCTTTTCCCTGATCGCTGTTTTATCAGTTTCCGTCGCGGTTGGGCAGTTGAGGAATTCATGCTCTCCTTCACAATGAAAGCACTTTTTTGGCCGAGGAGGACGGGTGACGTTCCGCTGATCACCAGCTCGCGCCGGGGTAGTGGCAATTTGCTTAGCTCCACCTGCAGTAGAACCAGTGATAATCGCTGGCTTCTTGCTCTGAACCTTCATTGAACCTCTAGTGCTGAAGGGCTTGGCGGTTTTGATTATTATCGCCTTCACTTGCTTCATAGCGCGAGTTTCTTTCTCCAGCTCCAGTGCAAGGTTGCTTATAATGGTGTACAGCTTCCGCACACTAGCCTTGGCCTCGCCACTGCGATACGCAAGCTCGTTTTTCACCTTCTTCTTCAAAGGTCCAGGGATGGAGTTCAATAGCACCTTGCACTTGCGCTTGATGCCGTCCTCGCCCGAGAAAAGATCACTCACGCCATTGCGTTTGATGATTTCATTTGCTTGGCGAAAGTATGCCGTCACTCTGGCCTCGACGTCCGAGATCGACTGGGTAATGATTGGTACAGGGATTTCGCAGAGCAGCTCGTGCCCATTCTGACGATGCTCTACAATTGCTGGTATGCCGAAGGTGTGGTGCCAGGCTCGTTCCTGGAGGCCGACATTTTCTGTCTCAAGAAAGGAGGAGCAGCGCTCAACCCGCTCAATTTTCGTCCGCTGTCGCTCATGAACACAGATTACAAGATCCTCACGAGGATACTGGCCCGGAGGACAAGCTTCAAATTGCCCATGATCATTCACCCGAATCAAAATGGGTTTGTTCCTGGGAGAAGCATTCATGACACTCTTGATCTATTTACGGCCGCACAGCGTGCGGCGCAGGAGGATCCCAGACTGGCGGAGGCACTAGCGCTGCTTTTGGACTTCGCCAAAGCGTATGACTCAGTCAATCGACTTTTCCTGTACGCAGTACTGCTCTGGCTTGGTTTCCCGCCTGCTTTCATCGCCATCATCCGTGCAATGCACGAGGGAACAATGGTCCGTTTCCTTGCCAATGGCTACAGGTCACGGTGGGTGGAGGTAACGTGTGGGATTCGACAGGGGTGTCCTTTGGCGCCACTTTTGTTTCTCCTGGTACTGGAAGCACTATATAGGCGAATCGACAGTTATCCACACATTACCGGGATTCAGCTCCGCAGCGCAGCCGGAACAGTTCAGCTGAAGGTCGGGGCTATGCCGATGATACGGCGAATTACGTGCAGTCGGCTCGAAAAGTGTATGTGGTGCTGACCGTAACGCAGGAATTCGCATTGGCGGCTGGGCTACAACTCAATGAGACGAAGACCATGGTGATATCACTGAACGGGAGTTGCATGGCGGCTGGGGCGATATTACCGGGGGCCATTCAGTTGCAGGAGTGGGTCAACTGGCGAGGTACCTCGGAATTCACGTTGGTAGCATACCGGATGCGGAGTACACATGGGCACTCGCATACAAGCAACTAGTGGCGAGACTCGCACTGGCAACGCAGAAGACACTGACGGCTGATGAGCGCAGCTCGGTGGCCAGCACGATCATCATCCCTAAATCGGCAGACACCAATGGCCGTCCCCGGAGACAACAGGGATCTTCCAGAGACGTATCCACAATTTCGTGTGGCACGCACAGTTCACTGAGTCGGTGCAGGGAGGGAAAGCTTGGCTCAACAAGGAAGTCGCGGTACTCCCCAGAAAGCAAGGTGGTCTGGCCATACCAGATCTGAAAGTGGAGCTCCTGTCGATGGCAGGCAACGCGGTTGCTCGCTGGGCAACCCGCGCGACCACGGCGCAATTAGTGGTAGGGGATATTCTGGCCGCCACGGGGACCGTCTGCCCAGCCAGAAGATGCTACATTGCGCCGGTACTGGTCCCACCTCGGCGGCAGGTGCTGAAGCTGGGGTCGACTGTCTGGGAAGCCGGAATTTACGTGGTGAGCAGATTTGGGGGCCCTCGCCCTTTGGTCGAGCGCAGACACATGGTGAACGCGATTCACTGTATTACGTATTTCGGAGCGCGTATCGACGCCCATTGGGAGGGCAGAGAGGCGATACTGGAAGTGGCAGCACTGGATGCGTCGGTGGTCTCCCAAAGCTTAGCAGCTGAGCAGCAACAGCTCGGGCAGTTTTATGGGGAGTGGCTCCCCCTTTCCCCCTGAGGTCACTCATATTGTATGACGAGGCTGGGAGGGAGGTAAATCCGTGCACTCAGTACCGAGCACTCTGCGCAGCTGGAGAGCTATTGAAGGATGTCGTGCACTGGGTGTGGACAGCCAGTGGCAACTTGCGGATCACGGCGTTGGTGCCACATATGACTGGTGGAATCAGGAGACAGCTGGGGCAGCTGGTCAAGCTCCTTTTCCTCAATTTTCCAGGCCTCATTCGGAGAGGGACCCATGAAGGGCGGGTCCGATACACAGTCCCGGGGACGGGCAATGCTGGTGTGACGGCGACACTCACGGAGCGGTACGAGCTGGTGTGCCAGCGAGGCGACACAGTAGAGCCGGGCGACGGCCAGGTAATCGGAACGCAAGCAGAACTAGAGTCCGCGATGACGGCGGCCAATAGAGGTCGTCGAGGGCTGCGAATTTTCCCTCACCCGAAGCTTGCGCGGTGGCTGTGCCTATGGACTGCCCCGAAGAGTGTGGACTGCAACATGCGAACCTTCAAACACTGCATGGTCGCCACGCGACAAGAGAGAGGAAGACGACTAATTCGGGTGAAGACATTTGCGTGGAGAGAGCACAGCAGTGAAGCTGCTAACGGACTGGCCAGGCTTCAATGGAAGGAAGTGCGACGGGTACTCAACCACACGCCATGGGGCGAGCAGGTGCTGCTACGGCTCAAACATCACGCCTTCACGTTATATGACCCGGTGTCAGCTGGGATTCACTGTCCACACAACGGACACAGCCGGGAGCGGGGAGTATCCCTCCATCACGTCTTCTGGGCATGCCCAGCGGCAGTGAGGTTAAGGCGGCTTCTGATGCAAAGGTGGGTCGCTGCGGGGATGCGCAATGGCGCGCACGAGGAAGCTTGCTTCTCACTGAATCTGCCTGCACTTCCACAGCATCTACTAGAGGTCACGGGTAAGATATTGGCGGATGCACTCGATGGGGCGGCGGCGAGTCTTGGGGATGCAGTTGAAAGAGCTGTGAGCGCGATGTGGAGTACTGGTGTAGCGCTTTACTTCCATAGCGTTTGGAGATGGAGAGTGGCGCATTATGACGACCACAATGATATCTCTAAGGAGCATCATGAGGCTCTCTTCACTGGGGGGCTGCACCGCAGCTATGCCCAGACTGCCGGGGAGTTAATTGGAGACCGGCCACAGCCTACTGCTCAGCGGATACGGCGCGCTATCTGTGAGATACTTGGGGCGGGGAGAGACATGGCCACTACCATGAGCTCGGCTGACACCTCGATCTACCTGGTGTTCCACTCAGGGACTGCGGAGGCGAGTACACGCACTGGAGCTGGAGGCGCGATGGTGGTGCGCTCTCAGCCATGGACACATACTTTCCAAGTGCTCTACATCGGCGGATCCTTTCTCGCTGGACGACATACGACGGCCGCTACTGCGGCACATCTTGGCCTACTGCGGGGCTTGCGGCAGTGCGGCAAGTTTCGCTGGAACCCGGCGCATGTGGTGGGCGAAAACAGCATGGCAATACGGCAGCAAGAGCGGAGGGAGGCACCCAAGAAACAGGCGCAGAAGGAACACTTCTGGAAGGCGAGAAGAGCTGCGGATGCGGTCGGGGTGGCCAGTTGGACCACACACCCTCGCGAACGCAATCGAACGGTGGCAGGAATGGTGAAGGCTGTTAAGGAAATGGGGAGGGAGGGTGAATGGCACGCACACCTCGACCCAGGCGGGGCCAAGAATTGGGCACATAACCTGACACACGCTGCTCAGGAGATCGAGTACTGGTGGGAGCATCATGGTGTCACCATACTAGGGGAAGCACTGTCAGGCGCAGTGGAGCTGCACGGACAGCGACTCAGCCGGCGGAAACGCGAATGAGTTGCAAGCTTGCCGAGCACAGAATTGGTGTTGACAAGATCGGGCTTTAGGTGGCGTTAGATTTTCTAAATGACACTAATGTACCTCATCACAAAACAAACAAAAGATTTGCAGAAGTTCAAGCGTATCCAAGCTCATGAGATCGTGCAAGTCGTTGGACTGCTCTTCGCTAGAGCTGTAGCCCCAATTCGAGACGGCCTGTCCAAACACTGGTCTACCGCCGAGGACGGTGCTAAAAACATTTCGGCGCGGGTATCGTCTCGGGAAAGTCATCTTGTTTGAGGAAGGGATGATGCCGAACCGCAGCAAGTACAACCCGATGCGCGTCTTCGTGCCAGACAAGCCCAGCAAGTACGGCACTAAGTTCTACATGGCATGTTGCGCGGATACAGCATACTGCTCCAGGTATGACTTGCTGTTACGTATATCACTGAATTTCCTATTATGTAGCCTACAGCACAAACTAATATGTACGCTTGGTATTCTGTACTTGAATAACTTGGGCGGAAATCTATTGTGGAGCGGAGAAGAAGAAGCAGAAGCCAACACGGAAAGCACCGGATGAGACGTTGGGATTTGGTCCAAAGGCTGTTGTGAGGAACATCTCGAAGGCCTTGATCGACCAGCCGATGAAACGACTGATGATAACCGACAGCTTTTACTCGACTGCTTGAAACTCCTTGATATGGGGCTATATCATGTAGGAACGACGCGGGTTGGCCCTTTGGGCTGGTGTCCTCTACACTTCACGCAAAAGAAGCGACCGAAGCGAATGCCGAGAGGGACTTACCGTATCGCTCAAGCGCGTGACCACCCGCAGCTGGTAGCATTGAGTTGGAGGATTCAAAGCCTGTGAACGTGATCGGTACGGGTTGCAGTACGCGTCTCGCCAGTGTTTTACGTTTGGAGAAAGAGGGCACGCGAAGCACGGTGCCTTGCCCACAGCTGGTAGTGGAATATGGACTTGGTATGAGTGGCGTGGACGTTCACGACCAGCTCCGACTCCAGCACTGCAGCATACAGAAGTGCATCTCACTGCGAAATTATTACAAGCAATTGTTCCTGTGTATCGTGGACATGGCCGTCGTCAATGGATACATCGTTCACTGCCTGACGCTCAAGAAAAAAGGAGAAAAAGCACCTACCCATGCTGAGTACTTGCGTCGTCTGCACAACCAGCTTCTTGCACTGAGGACTATCAACTTCGAGACGCACCCCAACGCCGAGGACCTGGTGTCTGTGCCTATACCACGCCAACAGCACGCGTTAGTGAACACCGCAGACCTCTACACGGGCAAGCAGCGCAAACGGAGGCAGTACCTTTGCAAAGTCTGCTCCGCGTTTGCAGACTCCGAATCGAAGTCGTACGAAACGAGCTTCTACTGCCAGCAGTGAAGCGATGCTTTTGGCGGCCGTGTACCGCTCTGCCGCCACGTTCGCCGCGTTGAGAGCGGCAACGCGCTTACATGTTCCCAGATATGGCACGATACCTGGGGCGACGGGAAGAGCATTCCACCGAGCCTAAAGAAGAAGATTAGATTCCGTAAGCGCAAGAGAGAAAGCGAGGAGGATGAATGAGATCCGCAGAGTCAACAAGTTAGTTTCCCTTACATTACATTCGATCTTGCCCGCTGGGAAGCATTTGCCCTGTTCCTCCTCACTACTCCGTTAGTTAGGAACTGGGCAAGTTCTTCCTCTTCCCAGATTGGCGCCACTAAGCACGTAGCCATTTCGTATTCGACAGGGTTTGCTGGATGAGAGGTATTTGTACGTGCTCTGGTCAAGAGGGAGCCAATAAAAGAAGCTGCTGGATACATTGTGCATGTTATATCCGCTCGCGCAGACTTTATGTAGGCACTGAGCGCGAAAGGGGGCATACCTTTCGCAGGTTTTCGTGCATACTTTAATCAATACAATTCCTTATTCTGTAGGATACAGAATAACAGCTCGGGCTAGAAGGGTTAACCTACATTAATGTCATTTAGCTGTCACGTAAAGTCCACCACGGCTTCGACACCCTTCTACGTTTGCCAATCCAAATTCGCTGCACTGTAAAGCAAAGTGGACTGAAGTAGCTTAAGTAGCGCTCAAAGATTTGAAAAAATCTTGAAAATAGAGTTTCGACCAAACATGATTTAGTGGACAGCAAAGGCGAGAAAACGCAGATCCCCCCC
>KV730884.1:0-12602 GCA_000500225.2 Phytophthora pinifolia
ACCCACTCAGGTCGATCACGAGGAAGTCGTCGTCCCCGTAGAAGTCGTCGAAGGAGTACGCGAACTTGACACTGCGACGTGTCAGCTGCCGCGGCTTGCCGTCGACATACTTGACGACCATTGAGCCGGGACCTTCACGGACTTGCAGGTAGCTCGGGAGTGCCGAAAGACTCTCGGCGCGAACGAAGTTGTTCGTCGCGCCAGAATCCAGCAGAGCGCGGATGGGACGCCGCGTGCCCGACACGTGGAGGCTGAGGATGATCAGCCTCTTGTCGCTGCTGGATGTGGTGGCGTTGACCTGTGCGCGTAGCACAGTGGGGCTGGGAGGAGGTTCCGCCACCATGGAACTGCCTAATTAATGTACCTCCGAAATAACCTGTTTCCCAATGATTGGCTATGGAGCCAAGTCGTCTCCTAAGTTCGAATCGTACTTAATCCGAACCTTGTGTGTGGCACACCATGTAGCCATGGACCTTCACTCTGATGGATGCCCCGATACAAGCACCGCCTTGAGAAGCCCTGTCGTGAGCAGCAGCGCAGCCGTGAGCGGCGGTCTCAGCTTGAGATGCTGCGCGGCCTCGCGCAGCATCCGGCATATTGTCGAATGAGCCCCTACGATGCTATCGTTATTGTCTGCTTATTTTATCTCAAGCAGGCGCTCCGACGCGCTATGAAGAGGTTTTCAATCCCCGAAGCGGAGTGCAGCATCGCCATGACCAAGGGAGTACTTGACATGGTGACTGTTGTTGACCACAGTCTAGTGGAGCAAGGGATGAAGTGGGTCAAGCGAGAAATTCGTCAGCGCTGCAGTGCCGCCGCTGTCGCCTACTCTAAAGGAAAATGGCGAGGCTTCTGGGGCTACTTCCAACGAACATGGCTCGAGCATTACGATTTGAACGTGTGGAACGTCGCTGGACTGACCAACGAGCTCGTGGCACGCACGAACAACCCGCTACAGCGGTTTAACAGGGAGCTTGGCAATCGCTTTCCAAAGCCTCGCTTAAGCATGACGACTTTTGTTAGTGTCATCAAGACACTCTCCGCGGAGTATGTACAGCGGCTACCTGACATTCCTCGTGGCCGAGTCCGCCGTTCTCCACGCGAACGCATTCAACTACCTGTGCCGATCGAGATACCTGCGGACATCGCCGACGACTCCGACGATGATGAGCCCGTGGGTGTAGAGCAGCCTTCCGACAGCTCCACGAAGACCTACATGAAGCCGATGATACTGCCGTGGGTTTCTTGGTGTAGGCTGAATGAGCGTTGGCCTCACCCCTCCTCGCCTGTCGAGTTTAGGCCTGCACGATGAAAAAGCACTATGTGTAGCGGTAACTTAGTGGTTGTCAGATCTAACTAGACGCGGTAGAAGAATGCAGATTACCTCTCCGCTCGATGATCTGACCAGATATCTGATCAGAGCGAAAGTGAGTTTGTCCGTTCCAAACTCTGATCCGTTCCGTATATGACCACAAAAAAAATCTACCGATCCTAATAGTTGTCATCCTCCGACTCAATCCCGCTTTCATACAATCGCTTTCATACCGGAGCTATGCAGTTGACCATTGCCGGAAGATGCAGTAAACTGTTCGTATTAAGCTGTCAAAACACCTTATACCTCATAGCCTCATCAAGTTGAAGCCTCTTGTCACGCCTTCTCCTCCACCGCGCAAGCGACTCGAGTGCTGTGGTTGCCGCACACCGCGTGCAGCACGATGCTCCAGTTGGGTCGATTCTCGGACGGCAGCGGGAAGTGCTGGTCCATCCATTTCCCCGCCGCCTTCTGCTCTTCATTCAGCACCAAGTTGCCAAACTTGCCCGACAAATCTCCCTTCTCGCACGAGCGCGGATCCTTGGCGTAGTTGGTCGGATTGCAGCTGTACGCCGCCGACCTGGCCTTGCATTGACGCAATTCGATATGCTCCGAGTCCGGGCTACAGGCGAAGAGCGGGTCGTAGTGGTTGCCCGTCGCACGCAACGAACACTGCCCGAGGGAGGCCGAGTGAGCGCGAGCGCTCCAGCGGACGTGAATGTGCCACTTGTATTCGGTCACAGGCTCGTTGCATGCTGGGTCGAACGCTTGGATCGCGCTTTGGTTCACGCGTGAGAAATCCAACGCAGCGGAGACCACGGCGATTGACGAGTCATGTTCAGCGTACTTGAAGCGAATCGCTCCTTCAATTCCAGCGGCTGAAGCAGGATCGAAGTGGAAAGCAAACACAGGCTGCGCGGCAACGCGAGAGACGGTGATAACAAGAGCGCAATACACGGCAGCAACTACCAGCTTGAGGGTCATGGCGGTGTTCGGCTTGAGAGTCTCACGTTGGGGAGAAATTGGGAAGTGAGTTGTCGTTTCCCGCTTGACTACGCTGCGGAGCTGATGGGAAAGTTACGAAGAATTCCTTGATGATGAAGAGTTCCGAGAGATTTTCCCGAGAGAGCACTCGCATCTCTAAACACCCCTCCTTCACGAATACCATCAGTATCTGTTGATGTGGGTTTGACCAGGTCCTTCCGTACGCCATGTCGTGCGCCTGCCTCAAGTCGGTCAACTATGCGCTGTTCTTCTGGATCCCGTTCGGACAAGAAATTGAGGAAAATATTAACCATATTAACCTCTTTTTTTCAACTATGTAGATGCTGTATGACGCTGGCCAAATTTTTGGAGGGTTTGTCGTCGAAATCGTCGCGGATACGATGGGTGTGCGCTCCCCTGTTGTCGTGATGATGTTGCTCTTCTCATAGGCTCGCCTGTAGTAGTTCAATATTCCGCGTATTAACCGTTATTATTGTCTTTTCCAGCAACTTTGCAGCCTGTCGGCTCATATTGGCAGTTAGCCAAGTATCCCACGAGGTATTGTACAAGGGCAGCGCCAACGCTTCCTGTGCCGTCAATGATTCCAGTCACAGTCGAAAGCGCCTCGGCGTTCCCTCGGATACTCTCGTGCGTTCCTAGATCCGCCGAAATGGCCGTGCTGATGAGGTTAGCGGGCCCGCCGAGCGGACGATAGTAGTAGTACTGCGGTCGCTTCGTGCGAGGCTCCGTCCATAAAGTATAAAGTAAAGGTCGTGCGGCAGGCGCTACAACAACAACATGGGGGGGGACGAAGGCCCCGACTCCAAGTGTACGCGAGGACGGCCACGCCCGAAAGGGCGACGATGGCTCATCCGACGCCGACGTCGACTGCGACCCTGGCCTCGATTCCGCTATGCAGTTCGATCTGCAAGGCTATCTCCCCGATGTGTGCAAGTCTGCTCGTGGGGACCAGGCTGTCGTGCGTGTGCCTCGCGCAACTTCTCTACCACGAACTGCTGCTTATCCGTAGCTACTACGTTCGAGAGAGCTAGGCAGCTTCCGCTACCACAGGCGAAAACTACTTGCCACCCAAGACTCAAGATATACCCTGTATTTGATAAAGAGTTAACCTCCCTTGTCGTGAAACTACCTTTTATAAGAGATCAGCGTTGGCGTTTCAGGATGAAGCAGTATTAATACGACGTCCTCGGTCAAGAGCTTCTAACTTGCACAACGTTGTTGTATTTCCAATAGCCCCTGACGAGGCGTCATTCTGCTGTGGGCGGAACTGCTGCCATCATTACAGCGTGCGCTATGAGTGCCAGCGACGCTGCCGCTATTCGACAGTCTAGCTAAGATAGACCTTATCGCGGTACATCCTGAGCCAGCCCCGCGCGGGGATAAAGCATATCGCGGTACACCCTGAACCAGCCCCGAGCGGGGCTTGTTGCCGGCGTTCCTCGCACCCCCAGCTTGTCAAAAACATACTGCTCGGACTTGCCCTCATGAAACCATCGATCGAGTTGAGCTTGGATACGCTCCGTGCGGGGATAGACCATATCGCGGTACTCTCTGAACCAGACCCGTGCGGGGCTTGTTGGTGGCGATCCTTGCACCCCGAGCTTGTCAAAAACATACTTCACGGACTCGCCCTCATCAGACCATCGATCGAGTTGACCAACTCGGATTTGCTCTGCCATGTCTCGCGTGACTGGGTCCATCTTAGGGTTTAGCGCCTGATTGACCATCGCAGACAGCTCGTCGTCATTGAAGAACTTGGAGATCGTCTCGATTCCCGACGAGTCTTTGATGCCGTGGTTTTGGTCGTAGAGCTGCTTGTAAGCGAACCAGCTCTTGAGTTTGGGATGGTTGAGTAGGTTCGTCCCTGCCTCGTCGAGCTTAAACTTCTTGAAAGCATCATCTGGGGACGTCTCTTTCTTCAGCATCGACTGCATCTTGCTTTTGGTCTTATAATCCGACGCAGCTTGCTTTAGTTTCGAGATAATAGAAGTGGGCGCCGCCCGCTCTTCGACGTCATTCGCCTTAGAGGTCCTCAGGAACCTTGTCGTGTGGATGTCCTTCTGGGCATTCACCTCGATTAGCTTCCGTGTTGTATTCACCGACGCAGCCACACTTGAGAGGAACGCAATGATGGCCAGCAATATGACCAAAGGGAGACGCATGTTCCTATTGATCTCGACACGATGCGCTTGTGATATCTCAATTGAGAAATGGGAAGTATTAGTTGGGTTTCGCTCATGGCACAATACAGACCACCGCGAATGTTTACTCCCACAACGGCAGACGCACCGTATGCTTCATCTTTGGGAGCTGCGTCTCAGAAGTTTTGTATTGGAATCTTGCTGGGACAGAGAATGCTTATCCCGAGATTAACTAAACTTTATGGTCAAGGTTGTAGCAAATGGAGGTGCCGTACCAAACAGCCTTCTGTCCATCGCAATCTGTGCTGTACAGTAGTGCTGTAGACAAGTTATAGCTGTAGTACTGTACAGCTATAAACTTGTCTGAGATTGGAGTCATCGGTCAGAATTTTATGTGAGTACATGAATTGTACACTGTACGCTGTGATTTTGGTAAGCGTGCAATCATGCAAATGTACCGGTCTTGACACGTTGGATTACTGTACAGTATTGGGTGGCATCGCATACGTGCATCGTATGAAAATGGCATGAGTGGCTGGCGTGGCATGGCGAACCACCATTTTGCGGAGCTTTCGGCACTCGATCATCAAAACGCTTCACTTGGGGCTGTCGCTGTCTCCGAAAAGGTGCGCTGGATACGTGAACACGCTCACATCGGTGAGGTCAGTACAGTCGAGGCGTCCAGTCGTCGCGCGGCACGAAGTTCCTCGAGTTTCGTCGCCCGACGCAAGGCGTTTTCCTCTCCAAGCTCGCGACCAGCTTCCGAATTTCTCCAGGAGCACCAATCTATTTCTCTCGCCTTAGTCGAAGCGGAACAGTTGGAAGTACCTAGCAGCTTTATCTGGTCCGATGCCTCTCATGTACGCCATCTCTTCTTCTGACGCTGGTTCTGACTCGAGAATATCCTGCAGGGCAAAATGCACATGAAAATGTGGTCGTGAGCATCATCCCCCATTGCTCTATCACAGAAAACGGTTCGTACCCGAATGAGCCTACGCGACAAGGCCTCTCGCTTGGGGAGCTTCAATCGCCTCGACTCGGCTAGCACTTTCTGATACTGGTATTCGATGGTGCCTTTCGGGATCCCTTCCTCTTCCTTGGCTTTCTCTGTTGCCACTTCATTGGTATCAAGTTCGTCGTCACACCACGACTCACTATCGTCAAGTGGCACGCCGCAGTTGCAGTTCCGGACGCACCGAGAGGGATCGAAGCGGAAGCCGAAATGCGAATACATGAGCTCCTTTCGACAGCCAGAAGTCATTTCGCAAAAGATAGCCATTTCCTCCAGTTCCCCGCGAGGGCTTCCGTTGGCCATTGGCCCGAACCCGTCAAAGTCATGACTTTCCGTAGTTAGCCTGTCAGCTCGACTTTTGTCTGCCTCGGAGTACAGTAAAGTACACACCGCAGGCTTCCCGTCCCGGCCGCTTCGACCCTGCAGCGTCAACACAGACAGAGTTAGAGCTCACAACGATAGCTTCGTTCTTGTAGCACGCACAATTTGCTGTGAATAAGCGGAGAGCGACAGCGGCAGGGAGTGATGAACCACGTAGCGCACGTCCGAACGATCAATTCCCATCTACACGAACACAAGCCAGTCAGTTGCTGGTCGGTGAAGCCAAGCTATGCAGCTATTAACTCACGCCGAAGGCACTTGTGGCACAAATGATCGTCAGTTGCCCCATCATCCACTGCTTTCGCACGAATTCACGGCGCTTTCTCGGCAACCCGCCGTGGTACACACCGGCACGGCATCCGACACGAACCAGCGCCAAGCACGTGTCTTCCGCTTCTTTCCGCGTCATGCAGAACACAATGGTAACAGCAGAGTCCACTCTGTCCGCGATCCACTGCGCAGACTTGGACGTCTTGCGGACCACCTCCATGCGCAGATTCTTTCGATCCGTCACCTGTTGAACCAGCACCATGTGCCCATGCCTCGCTTCCGCTTCTCCCGGCTCTTCCAGTCGCTCCACCTCTACAGGGACTGTCTGCAGCAGCGCTACATGGAACAACTCCGCCAGCTTCGCAATGTCTTCGTCGGAAACGGACGCCGTGGCCAGCGTGACGGGCACTTCACTAAGGAGCTGGGTCTTCCATCGACTCAACTCCAAGTACGATGGCCGGAACGTGTTGCCCCACTCCAAGACGCAGTGCGCCTCGTCTAGTACGATCCTTGCGAGCCGAGCTTCGTCACCTGCCTTGCGCACCCACGTCCTCATCTCGGTGTTCATGAGCAAGAACTCGGGCGTCGTGTACACGAGCCTCTTGCCAGCCAGCAGCTGAGTGAGCGCCACGGTCTTGTGCTTCCTCTCCTCTCCCGACACTTGAATGGCGTCGATTCCCTTGCGTCGAAGAGCTGCCACTTGGTCCTAAAACCATAGATAACATATCAACTTGTCGTCTCCAGGTCCCAGCATCCATAGGGCATATCGTTTGAGGGCCTTACGTGCATCAGAGCGATGAGTGGAGATACCACGAGCGTCGTTTTGTTCGGTGCAGTCATGAGGGCGGGCGCTTGGAAGGCCAGGCTCTTGCCAGCGCCGGTGGGGAGGTGCAGAAAGATGGAATACCCCTTGGCGGCCAGAGAGACGGCCGTACTTTGCGCCTCTGTGACGCTCAGGGTGTCCTTTTCGTCCACCTCTAGTAACCTCCGGTAGACAACATCCAAGGCTTGTTGATTCGAGAAGAAGCGGCGAGGGATAGCGCTCTGGAGCCGGCCATGAAGATGTAGCAGCGATCGCAGCATGGAGTAAATTTTGCTCTGAACATGCACGGGATTTTATTGGTTGAAAAAGAAACAGCGCATTGTGATTGGTTGTGGTCCTTGAATCTTATCTCACCTTCTTCGTGTGAGTGTTTCTCGTCTTGGTACTTCTCCTGTCCTTCCTCACTACTCTCCTGGTGCTCGCTTCCAGCACTGCTGGCCTCCGTGCTCGCTCTTACTTCCCTCTTGAAGTTCCTCGCACTAGCCAGAGGGGTTTCCTTGCCAGGCATGGCGTGAAGCACGAGTCTTTGTCTCTCAGAAGGCAGCGGGTTGCTCGTCCGTCCACTCTTCAGCGCCCTCGCCGACCGACCTTGAAGGCGCCGAGCTTGCCTGACAGGTCACCCTTCTCGCACGCAAAGAGTATCAGCCGTGTAGTTGGTCGGGTTGCACGCGTAGGTCAGTCAGGCTCAGCGCGGTGCCGCAAAGCACGAAGACGTTAAACGCATGCCGCTCGCCTGCTTTAATCGCGGTTTCAGTCGGATGAAAGTGAACCGTTGACTTCGACTTGGGAAGGCTGTGCCCTTAAAGTTGTTGGTCCCTCACCGCCACTAAGAGTGCGACGACTCTGTTTTTCCACCACCAGGCTCGATCCTGATAGTGGTCACCCTCCGACTCAATCCCGCTTTCATACAATCGCTTTCATACAATCGGAGCTATGCAGTAGACCACTACCGGAAGATGCAGTAAACTGTTCGTATTAAGCTGTCAAAACACCTTATACCTCATAGCCTCATCAAGTTGAAGCCTCTTGTCACGCCTTCTCCTCCACCGCGCAAGCGACTCGAGTGCTGTGGTTGCCGCACACCGCGTGCAGCACGATGCTCCAGTTGGGTCGATTCTCGGACGGCAGCGGGAAGTGCTGGTCCATCCATTTCCCCGCCGCCTTCTGCTCTTCATTCAGCACCAAGTTGCCAAACTTGCCCGACAAATCTCCCTTCTCGCACGAGCGCGGATCCTTGGCGTAGCTGGTCGGATTGCAGGTGTACGCCGCCGACCTGGCCTTGCATTGACGCAAGTCGATGTGCTCCGAGTCTGGGCTACAGGCGAAGAGCGGGTCGTAGTGGTTGCCCGTCGCACGCAACGAGCACTGCCCGAGGGAGGCCGAGTGAGCGGGAGCGCTCCAGCGGACGTGAATGTGCCACTTGTATTCGGTCACAGGCTCGTTGCATGCTGGGTCGAACGCTTGGATCGCGCTTTGGTTCACGCGTGAGAAATCCAACGCAGCGGAGACCACGGCGATCGACGAGTCATGTCCAGCGTACTTGAAGCGAATCGCTCCTTCAATTCCAGCGGCTGAAGCAGGATCGAAGTGGAACGCAAACGCAGGCTGCGCGGCAACGCGAGAGACGGTGATAACAAGAGCGCAATACACGGCAGCAACTACCAGCTTGAGGGTCATGGCGGTGTTCGGCTTGAGAGTCTCAGGTTGGAGAGAAATTGGGAAGTGAGTTGTCGTTGCCCGCTTGACTACGCTGCCGAGCTGATGGGAATGTTACGAAGAATTCCTTGAAGAAGAAGAGATCCGAGAGATTTTCCCGAGAGAGCACTCGCATCACTAAACACCCCTCCTTCACGAATACCATCAGTGTGTGGTAAGTTGAAAAACGCGACATAGTCGGGGGAAGCTGGAACTTCCTTCAGGTTCTTGCCGAGTGTATTGCGCTCGTCTACATGCAAAAGAGAGAAACGAAAATATGCACGACGACTAGCTGCTTTACATCGCCTCCCAGTGAAGGCGCACTACTCGACCATCCTGCAGGAGTTCTTCACTTGTACCAGCTTGGGTCGGCGAAGGCACGCGAGCGCTACTCTCGTGTCTGCTGAGCCACGAGCTGGCCTGCAGCTTCAACATCACAGCTCTGCAAGCCGCAGCATCGTGGCTGACTGTAACCACTTGCTGCTGCCTGCTGTGATTGCTGCACTCGACTGCATTGCGTGGTCATTCATGCCGCACTACACAGTGCCGAGTGTGGTGTGTAAGTCTAACGTCCATACCAGTGACTATCAATTGCAATTCACTGGAAATTCTCTCCAACTCCTCTTCATCAAGGAATTCTTGGTAACTTTCCCATCAGCTCGGCAGCGTAGTCAAGCGGGCAACGACAGCTCACTTCCCAATTTCTCTCCAACCTGAGACTCTCAAGCCGAACACCGCCATGACCCTCAAGCTGGTAGTTGCTGCCGTATATTGCGCTCTTGTTATCACCGTCTCTCGCGTTGCCGCGCAGCCTGCGTTTGCTTTCCACTTCGATCCTGCTTCAGCCGCTGGAATTGAAGGAGCGATTCGCTTCAAGTACGCTGGACATGACTCGTCGATCGCCGTGGTCTCCGCTGCGTTGGATTTCTCACGCGTGAACCAAAGCGCGATCCAAGCGTTCGACCCAGCATGCAACGAGCCTGTGACCGAATACAAGTGGCACATTCACGTCCGCTGGAGCGCTCGCGCTCACTCGGCCTCCCTCGGGCAGTGCTCGTTGCGTGCGACGGGCAACCACTACGACCCGCTCTTCGCCTGTAGCCCGGACTCGGAGCACATCGACTTGCGTCAATGCAAGGCCAGGTCGGCGGCATACGCCTGCAATCCGATCAGCTACGCCAAGGATCCGCGCTCGTGCGAGAAGGGAGATTTGTCGGGCAAGTTTGGCAACTTGGTGCTGAATGAAGAGCAGAAGGCGGCGGGGAAATGGATGGACCAGCACTTCCCGCTGCCGTCCGAGAATCGACCCAACTGGAGCATCGTGCTGCACGCGGTGTGCGGCAACCACAGCACTCGAGTCGCTTGCGCGGTGGAGGAGAAGGCGTGACAAGAGGCTTCAACTTGATGAGGCTATGAGGTATAAGGTGTTTTGACAGCTTAATACGAACAGCTTTACTGCATCCTCCGGCAGTGGTCTGCTGCATAGCTCCGATTGTATGAAAGCGATTGTATGAAAGCGGGATTGAGTCGGAGGGTGACAACTATCAGGATCGAGCCTGGTGGTGGCAAGGCAGAATCGTCGCACTCGTAGTGGCGGTGAGGGACCAACTGTCACAAAAGCGTCGTCACGCTTGTATATATGGTAGCACTTGAGCAGAGGAAGTAGTTACTGAAGCACTCAGGCAAGATGCCGTCGCCGTAGCAGTCCTGTTCTTGAACGGTAAAATGAGATCTGATTGCGTTAAGTAACTTCGTTTCTAACCCTCCTGTGAAAACTATCCTGTGCTCGTACTAGATACTTACTCCTCTTATTTGCATGCAAATATGTATGACTTCAACGTTTGCCTCCAAGAACAGATTTTGTAACAGAACACCGTGTGCCATTGCACAGGGATTGACGAGGTGTCAATCCCATTGGACGAAAAGGTCCCGTCCGTGTTAAGTACGGACCTACGTAGTTACATATGCCTATTCGGGGTACGAGATACCCGTTATCCTCTGAGCCAACCATTGGTCAGCTGATTAGGTTTCATAATACTTTGAAGTAGGAGTCGTCTAGTTTGTATTGCAGGCCAAACTAAGCCCTCCAATAAATATATTCAGTCTTTATCTTACCATCTATATGGTTAACAGTCCCCTGAGACCAGAGACTAGTTCACCGGAAGTATTGCATACTTCCAGCACTTCCTCTGTGCAGCGTGCTGCGTGCCCCGTCACAGTTGAGGCTGAACGTGACGCCCTACGAAGGGAACGAAGGAGAGAACCTTCCGAGAAGTAGAGATCACCATGCAGGCTGGTCTTCTCTCGGACGAGCCACTTCGAGTGGCTTTTGCGCTGTCAAAGCTGGGTGGTCGTACCAAGACATGGGCGATGACCATGGAGGAACACGTCTCCCGGATGCTTCACATCCTACACCCAGCTGGTGGAGCAGCTACGCGCTGCATTCCTACCGGCGAAGATTGAGTATCGCCAGCGCTCGCGCTTCCTCGCCCGCAAGCAAGGGAGGCGCGAGCTGCACGAGTACGTGCAAGAGATTCGTGTGTTAGCGGCATCTCTGGTGGCTGTGACGGGGGTCACACGCACCTTAGCCTTGAGGAAGCGTTAACGCGCTAACCACAACAGACGCCTGGCGTCCTTGTTGTAAGTGTTGGAGGGCCTGGCCTTCCAGTCGTTCCGTGATACCGAGTATCGAACGACTTGCACACTTCTGGGATAGAGTTAAACTGAATGTCTATTACTCTGCTCATAAGTTCCTACTTACTGTAAACTGTCTAATTAAGGTACCTTCCAAATAACCTGTTTCCCAATGATTGGCTCTGAAGCCAAGCCGTCCCTTAAGTTCGAATCGTACTTAAGCCGAACCTTGTGTGTGCCGCACCACGCAGCCGTGGACCTTCACTCTGATGGATGCCCCGTTACACCCTCCCATACCCAAATGGAAGACATCGTCTTTTTCCGAAAGATCGGGGAATCCAGTGAGACAAACGGCACCACGTGCCCGACCGGGGGCCAGCCTCATTGTCGAATTCTCCTGGCTGCCTCGTAAGTCGCCCTCTGGGCCCATGAAGTCCCGCGCTGACTCAAGTCGCCCATCGGGCACCCCGCCTGACACTGCAGCTGACGCTAGTCCTCCGGGCACGCCACCGCCCGAGGCACCTACCGCGCCGACAACTCCGACTGAAGCGCCGTCGTCCCCGAAGGCAACGCCTGCCCCAACTGCTCGACAAACGAGGAGCCAGGCGCGGCCTGCCGCGAGGAGACCCAAGCCGGCGAAGCCGATGCGCAAGACGTACAAGCCAAAGAGCGAGGCTCGTCTGGCGTCCCTGCGTGCCACCCGTCGACGCAAGCGTCATGAAGTGCAGGTGCCGGGGCCCTGTGACCCTTCCAGTGGCTCTGAGAGCGGCAGCGATGGCCTGGAGTCTGGGCACATCGATCTCATCACTGGTGATGAGGACGAAGAGAAGCGCCCCGCGGGTACAGCTTCCGAAGAGCCGTCTGGCGTGAGTGAAGGAGACTTGGTCGATGCGACCCCGGCGAGGCTTTGCCTCGTGATGATCACAAGAAGCCTTCGCCGAGCGCTCAGTCGCCAGAGGCTCCGAGCCGTGGGACGAAGGCCTCACAAGCCCCTTGTTCGCCGGAGGACGTGTCGGCCGAGGTGGACTACGAGGAGTCTGAAAGCGAGTGCCCGCGCACGCCGGCTTCGCCTCTGCTCACCGAGCAACAGCGCGCCATCCATACTGGAAGCCCCGCAACCCCGCGCAGCGTTGCTGCCGTGAAGCGCGCCAAGCCGAAGGAGGGGGGCTCCCGGCCCTCGACTGTCACAACTCCCTCGGAGTCTCAGCGTGTCAAGCCGCCGATGGATGTCGCCCCGCGTGAGCTCAAGGAGCCGCCTGTCATCACCAACGCCGGTGCTGACGAGGGGTTGGACCCCGCCTGCCTCGTGCCCGCGAACCGCGAGCACTT
>AWVW02035173.1:0-38767 GCA_000500225.2 Phytophthora pinifolia
AGAATAGCTTGACGATGGCGAGCGAGGAAACGCTTCACCATGGCTTTGAACGCTGAGAAGCAGTTCTCGATGGGGTTCATTGGTGAGTACGGAACGAGGCGCAGCAGCGTCGCAGCCGAAAACGTGGCTTCCTTGAACACATCCTCGATGTTCGCGTGGCACGGTGCATTGTCGCAGGCCAAAACAACCTTCTCTAGCGACGTTGAAGCACCAAGGTGGTTCAGCAGGCGGCGGATATACTCGTTGCATGCTTCCGACGTGAAAGAGCCAAAGCGCTTCTCCGAGTAAGCAAGACCTTCCTCTGAAATGCAAGCGATTACATGGATATTTGACCCTTTGCTGGCTGTGTTGTTGTCGACAGCTCGCTTCCCTTTCTTGCTACGACCACGGCGGCGGGCACACCACAAATTGAAGTTAGTTTCGTCAACGTAAAAAATCTTCTTACCTTCGGCCTTCTGAGCAATTAGCTTGACGACGTAATCCCTGCGCAAAATCTTGTTCTCCACAAGATTGCGGTAGTTGTTGTCGCGATGGGTTTGCTTGACCGTGTACACCTGGGCCTCAACGTGTGTCTTGACCGTCTGTCTTGTCACCTTGAGCGCAAATCGAGCCTCGAGGGCGTCAACCATCTCGTCCAGCGTGATGTAACAGTTGTCATCGATGGGACAAACTAGGTAGTCGACGTGCTCGTCATGAATCTTGCTGTGGCGCTTACCACCACGAGGTTTTCGAGGCGAAGCCTCCCAGTTGCCGCTGTCCTCGGCCGCGTTGATCCAGCGGTAAGCGGTGCGCAGCTTGACATCGTTCTTAAGCGCGACGTCGTGCCAAGCTTGGCCTTCGTGAGCTGCACGGAGAACTCGTCGAGCGGTAGCGTCGTCGTACAGCATTGCTGTGTGGGTAGGAAGCACAGTGAGAATTGCTAAGTGAATGAAAGGTGGTGCGGCCACAAGCTGCAGCAACAGTGTCCACTGATTTCATCGACGCCGTACAGCCAGCCAGCCATCAGCGCGTCCACCAAAATTGGCGGGAGTAGCTGCCGCCATGTTTCGCCTCTTTCTTCTAATGAGCTCCAAATGGAAATACTGCCCTAAATATTAAGTGTCGGTGTCATGTCATTTTGAACTTACGTTTTGTCACATTGATTTTACCTGTCGCCGTTTTGAAGTTGAAAAGGTGTACACTTGGTGCTACTGACGAAGTTGTACTCAGCACGGTCTTGCCGCCGGCCTCAATGAGCCGTAGCAAATGGCGCTTCAAGACACGCTGTTGGAACTGCTGGAGTGGGGATAGAGCGGGCTTCTTGAGTTCGTTGCCTCGATTCTGCTTGTAGCAAGGCAGTAGTCGCGCTGTTGACTTCAACGTAGTGATGACTCAGTTCGTTGGTTTTGTCTTCCACCAACGTCAGCGCACGCACAGAAGGCGTGAGCTCATCCAAGAACAGGAAGCTCCATAAATTCAGGCGAAATCTCCACCCTTCAGCCTTTAATCGCCGTTGCCTTCGAAGCAGGCGCTGTCTGACCCGGACGCTGTACAGATATCGATATCTGTACAACGAAGCATGCGCTGTCTGACCCGGACGTTGTACAGATATCGATATCTGCGCTGTCTGACCCGGACGTTGTACAGATATCGATATCTGTACAGCATCCGATATCGATATCTGTACAGCGTCCGGGTCAGACAGCGCCTGCTTCGTGAGCCGCGCAACGGACGGGTTCGTTTGCTTCAGAACGACGGGAGGTCCGGCTCCTCCGCCACATCCGGAATGACGAGCTTGTCGAGCTGCAACAGCGTCGCAACAGAGACGGGTACAGTAAGGGTAATTTTGATTGACTGGTTGGTTCATTGAATATAGGCTGTAATTACTTTTCTAGCCGTACTATGTAGACTCAGGCGACTCGTGCAGCTTGGACAGGAAGGGCGCCACGGCCTCGCAGATGGCGCCGCTGCGCACGAGCTCCAGCACAGCGTCAATGTCGGGCTTCATGATGCGGTCCTTGTCGAATCGGGCCACGCGCGTGCGCACCAGCGCGTGGACGGTCTCCAGTGCCTCCGTGGTGCGCAGCGGACGCAGCAGGTCGAGCGCCTGGCACGCCGCCAGGATCTCGATGGCCACCACGGTCTCTACGTGCTCCACAACTGTGAGTGCCTTGCGCGCGGCGAAGCCCCCCATGGACACGTGGTCCTCCTTGGCGCCGCTCGTGGAGATGGAGTCCACCGACGACGGGTGGGTGAGCACCTTGTTCTCCGAGACCAGCGCGGCCGCCGTGCAGTGCGCGATCATGAAGCCCGAGTTGAGGCCGCCCTCAGGCACCAGGAAGGCCGGCAGGTTGCTGAGCGTCGGGTTCACGAGCCGCTCAATGCGGCGCTCGCTGACGCTTGCGATCTCGTGGATGCCGATGGCCAGGTAGTCCAGCACTTTGGCCGGGTACTCGCCATGGAAGTTGCCTCCGGAGATGATGAAGCCACCGCCGCCGCGGTAGAATGTGTCGGAGGTGCGCTTCATGCCCGCCGCAGGGTGCTCCGCAGGCTTCTGCTTCTGTTCGACAATGGCCTTAAGACGCTTGATCTCCTGCTTGGCGTCGTCCAAGTCGGTAATCTCATGATCCGCCTTGGGTAGCTCTGCGTCATGCTGCACCTGGTTGGACTCAATGGACGGGGTCAGGTCCGTAGTCACTTCGGCGCAGCCCGTGAACACCATCGGGTTGTCCGTGGCACTGTTCATCTCGACGTCTAGCACGCCGCGAACGAAGGTGATCGTGTCATGCACGATGCCGTGCACCTGGGGGGCGCAGCGGAGCGTGTAGGCGTCCTGTACCTTGCCCTCGTAGTTGTGGCTGCGGAAGAGCTCGGACGGGTTGTCAGCGCGGAGCAACGTGCGGATCCGCGAGGCGACCAGCATCTGGCCGGTGTGAGGGCGAGCGGCGTGGATGCGAGGATGGAAGGCGTTCACCGTGCCGCAGAGCACCTCCAGCGTGAGCGCCACGGCAATGTCGGCGCAGTTGGCTACGTTCTCGGCACGCACCACAGCTTCGGCGCCGATGGATGTGATCAGCTGGGTGCCATTGATCATGGCGAGTCCTTCCTTGGCGCCAAGCTGCACGGGCTTGAGTCCGTTCTTGGCCAACACCTTGGACGCCTCACTGATGACGAACTGCTCGCCAACCTTGTCCCACATGGGGCCTTCGCCCATCATGCCGAGCGCGAGGTGTGCCAGCGGTGCCAGGTCTCCCGAGGCGCCCACCGTGCCCTTGGCAGGCACCACCGAGAGGCAGTCGGCATTGAAGGCGTTCAGAAGCTGCTCCAGCGTGTGTACGCGGATGCCCGAGTGGCCCTTGGCCAGCACGTTGATGCGGAGTGCGAGTAGCATGCGGGTCTGCTCGGGCGACAACGGCTCGCCCGTGCCCGCCGAGTGCGAACGGATGAGGTTTTCCTGCAGCTCGATGAGCTTCTCGGGGCCGATGATGACGTTGGAGAAGAGCCCGAAGCCCGTGTTGATGCCGTAGGCTACGCGCGTCGTGTCCTCGAGGATGTTGTCCACGACCTCGCGGCCGCAGGCCACACGTTTCCAGGCCTTGTCGCTCAGTGAGATGCGCGTTGTGCCCTTGGACAGCTTGACCAGGTCTTCGGCGCACAGAGACTCGCCGTCCAGCACGAGCTCCGACTTCTTGGGCGCGTTGTGGTTGTTGCGGGTGATGGCCATGGTAGTGCTCGCTGCCGAGGAAATTGCAAAATGATCTTTGTCGGACGGCTTGAGTGTTAAGCATTCGAGAGCCTGCAGGCGAAAGCAATCTCTGCGTCATTGGCATGTGCTTGTGCTTGTTGCTGTTGCCTTTCGAGCGGAGATGGGCTGGAGGTGACGTCGGGCCCTGACGCGCCTTCTGCGGACCAATCCGCGGCCGTCTGGGGCTAGATTTGTAATTCCTGAAAGTATGCAATAACTGCAAGCAGTACAAAACATAAGAAAACAAAACTCATTTTTACACGCAAGTACTGAATTTGGCTAGTGATTAGACGCCCGTTCAGGATTGGCTGAAAAGAGCCAAAACCAAGATGAGTCCGGGCAAAAAACGGTTGAGCAGTAATAGGTCCCAGTCCCGCCTTTACCTATTTTCGGAATTTAAATGAAGTTTAGATTATCAATGCTATTTATAAAGCATAAAAACTGATTTTTTTACTTCACGTCGAATGAACTGATCGTGTCGAATGTGAGAAAACCTTATGCTGTCCGACCTGCACGAATAATCTCATGACAAAGTCCGCTCGACGAATATATGTATTGCCTACCTTGTACAAGTCCTCGAACTTTTTCACTCCGCAGTCACTGCTGGAAACACTCGCTCCCACCATTTGCATCCACAGTTGCTGCGTCAATCCAGCGACAATGCTGGGCCGATGGCCCGCGGCCTTCCCCCTAGAGTCGTGGTCCCGTCGTCGCCATACTTGTCTCCAATGCGGCGGCTCACGAGGATACGGCGACCAGCTCCATCCATGCGATTAGTTGCCCTCAGGGCGTAGACGAGATGCACGCAAGTACCAAACTTGAAGCAGTAGTTGCAGGGGCACAACTTCTGTCTCAACTTCACTGGCCACCCATACGGAGGCTCATCTTGCACCTCCATTCTCGCGTAGTTGAGTCCCATGCGCGCTGAAACTGCGATCGCCTCCTCTGTCGACCTCGTCGCGCCTTCCACAACAATCCGCTTTGCAGGATATCCGAAGACATGCATGACAGCCTTGTCGCCCGAAATCCTATCCGCTTCGACGGATCTGATCAGCAGCTTTTCGCGCACAAGCTCCGCGACCCGACGGGTCAAAGTTGGAGCGGCTTCGGGCTCCATGCGAAAGGGACGCTGTCTGCTTGATTCGTGCATGCAGCAGTCACTAAGCTCCTTGAGTAGAGCCCCCATTTTCAAACGCCGACGCAGCGTATAATCCCGTTTGAGCACCTTATTAAACTGCTCGACGGGATTGTTAGTAGTAGCAAAGCCACTAGGCGTTGAAAAGCATTGCCATAGAGAGAAGTGTCCACGCAGCCACTGCTCCTCAAGATACAAGCAGAAATCCACGAGCTCCGGGTACCTCTTCCAGTTAGATAAAAGCTGGTCCCGCAGGCAGGAAAAAGCGATCTGGTCCCGCGAGAAGTGCAAGTCGTACAGCCCACTGACTATTGCACATGCAACATGCGAGGGGAATCCTTTTAAACGCTTTTCCACGTTGGTCATGACGTGGAAGAAGCACATGAGGTACTCCATGCTGGGGTTGTTCTGGAACACTGAGAACACAGCATTCATCTGGCCTTGCTCAGCGTCTCCCATAAAGAATCGAGGCAGGAGCCTCATCTGGGTGATCCAGGAGTACACACGGCTGAGAGCTGCAAGACAGCTTTCATAGATGTGCTGCAGCCTCTGCGACACAATGAATAGCGCTACCAGATGAAAACTCCGCGCTCGGTCCGATATTCCAATGACGATCACTGGATACTCGGACGTGTTAAGTTTGAACGTGGCGTCCATATGCATGACGTAGCGCTCGGGGGGCAACGTCAGCTTTCGCACCAGCGCCTTCGTAGTTAGTCCAACCACAAACGGCTCCTCGTCAGAGCCGTCGCCGACGACGGGTTTGCCCTTCTCGTCCACATCCCACGCAAACGTGAACATGTCGTGCTCGCCCTCACTCCCAGTGTATGCCCGGCTGTGTATCCATTCGGCTAGGTCGTCCAGTCGGTCGTGGTTGTCCAGCTCCGTCCTGGAGTAGTAATTGCAGAAGTTCTGCACCTTGTCCGGACGAGGGAGGTCGCTCGCAGGAAGCTGGAACTTCCAAGCCATGGCAAGCTGGATGCGCAGAGGCCACAGTCGCTGCTGGGTCAACTCTCGACAGAAGTCCTTCTGCGTGCCGGTCAGTCTAGCACGCTTGGGGGAGGAGGAGGCGGTGAAGTGGTCGCCCAATTCGAATATAGAGGAGTCGCCACTGTCCATACATACGAGGACTTTGCCCCGCCACGAGCAGGTGACCCCGCTGCACGTCGCCGACTCGCACTTCAGCAACTTGTACCTCATGCCGTGGTGCGAGCCGGCGCCACAGGCCGTACACGGCATCGCGTTGTTCTTCCCTATGCTATGTCGCTTCATGTTGCTCAGCAGCTCGTCGGCTTCATCGGTGCTGAGCTCGCTGCCCAGCTCTCGCCAGGGCAGCTTCCGTGGCATCACTCGTCGCTTGGTTTCTCGGAATATGGGGGGATCTAACTGGGCTCAGCCTCATTGGCTACAAGTCAAACTGGCTGCGCACGAACTGATTGGCTATAAGTTAAGCCGCCCACGCGGCTCGTTCTCCGCGCAGGCGGTGCCTTATATGCACGAAACCTGTGCTTTTCATGCATCTTGTGGTGGACTATAGAGTGCTGGGGAGCATCTTCGTGCGTGAATCCACGATCTTGTGTGCTGATCAGGGTCTACTGGTGCCGAGACACATCTTCGTGCACTTTTCCACGTTTGCGGTGCCAACTCCACAGTTTTGTGTGGATTTCACTCGTTCTCCACTTAGAGGAAGGCCACCTGGTCTGCTTACTCTCAATGACCTTTCTGTTGACGGGGATTGACCCGCCAACTGGGGCATCTTCCTTGTAGCTCTTAGCGCATTACGCAATTCATATTTGCAGTCACAGGCTTTTCTCAGAGCCCGGTATCTCATGCCTTCGCCTTCGACTGACAGTGCGCAAATACTCCTCGAGATTAAGTCCTCGCGGGATCAATCTCCAAGGGCAGAGCCTAGCGGCAATGCATCGGCACCTTCGGGTGAGCGGTGCCTGTGGCTTCAGGCCGTCACGTCCGCACTGCCAATGAGGCACTCATGGAAAACCCCGACCTTATATTCAGCGGTGAAGACAGTGAAGCGGAGGAGTCTGAGCGCCAGCGTTCGCCTGCGAGGGTCGGACCTGTGGGTACTCCTCCACCTAACCTGACTCTGGCTCATGGTCTGGTGCGAGCCAAGGGGCTTCTCGCTCGCCGCCTGGTGATGGAAGCGGTATCACCTCGAGGGGAACACGCTCTACTATGAGACGCCTCCAGGTAAATCCAAGATTACCGAGCGTGACTTCTTCTGAAGACGAGTGTGCCACTGGCCATGAGCCCGGGGCCGTGAGATCTCTGACAAACTCGACGTGCGTCAGGAAGACTTCGTCAGGCTGTTGTCGTGGCCGCCGCAACTCCGAAGTCGCTCCCCGATGGGTATTACCCTCCCGTACCGGGTTGTGGCGCTGAGACCTTCTTGGAGCAGCTCTCCGAGCCCCGGGGGCTGCTTGGTAACTTCACGTCTACGGGGGCTTACGAGCATTCGCTCGGCGCGTGCTTCTCGCACGGCACCCGATCCCTCACAAGGAGTTCACCTCTCGGCGTAAGAAGCCTGAGAACAAGGGTGGGCTCCACCCGGTATGGGGTTACCCCTGGGTCCTTCCACAAGGGACGTACGCCTGGAAAGCCGCTTTTGGCATTGGGTGGACCTCAAAGGACTACCGGCTAAGGAGCCCCGTAAAGGAACTCAGTTGGATCACATCTTGACCCAACGGGACCTACGGGTCCAATTCGCTCACCTTATCGGTAAGCGCCAGTTCAAAGGCGCGATGGCTGCCCTCCGCAAGGAGGCAGACTCATCTGCACGCCGCACAATCTGCTGTGTGCGTGCCCCGTACCGCTGCTAAGAAGCAGCGGGTCACTTACGAGGCTGCCGCTTCTGTTGCCAGATCGCGACCGCCTTCGGGCAATCAACCCGGAGCCGTTCAATCGGCTCTCAAATGGCCTGCGAGGTCGGATACCCGCGCCACTTTGACACTTCCGTTCGTGCTTCCTCTCCTAGAGCACCCGCTCCACATGATAGTGGAGATACCAAGTCAACCAGTCGAGGAGGACTACCGTATTCTCGATGGTGTGACCGGCCTGCGGGTCAAGGCAGACGGCGTCCGGTTGGAGCCATGTCAGAGTTGCTGAGCCTCGAGGAGATGACGTACGACTACTTCTTGACCGAGTTAATGGCCGGCGTGATCTCGGAGATGGTGCTCATAAGATCTGAGCTCACTTCAACTCTTCCTCGGTTATGGACGAGGACGTCCTGGGGGAGATCCGTAAGCGGTGCGCGGCGCGCGCGGGGCCAGAGATCCTCAAGAACCCGAAGGATCCGTTGTATCCTTTGCTGATGGTGCAGCGGGGCTGCAGTAGATCTTTGCTTGGAGGAAGATTAGTTAAGGTCTACGACCTTCGTTCTTACACCAAGAACAGGGGTGAGTCAAGGGTAATGCTTACCCTTCTCCTAGAAACTAGAGAGACCTTAAGGAAGATGCTTCTGCTCTACTGTGTGTTTTCTAAACTGCATATATTAATATTATGGGCGGCTGAGCCGCCCCTTGGGGCAAATATCTTTGCCTGACTATCTACCTTATTAAGACCCAGTACGTGGCTTCGAGCCCACGTACTGACTACTTGTTATGAGCTGAGTACCGAGTACTACTTGAGGTTATGGTGTGGACACACCAATGCCATGTGTCTCACACCAAGTGTGTAACTCCGTTACGCTCTCCCCCACCAAGACCGTGACCACACGTGGTCATGGCGTACCCTTGGTCACCTTTCCGGACGTTGTCCCGGAAACGTTCTTGCTTTTGGAGTTTGTCCCAATACATCATCTCTCAGAGTGCTCGTTCCCATGTCTTCCAGGCAACAAATAACCTGGACATTCGCCCGAAGCTCATCAGCGGCATCCGCTCCTCGACCGAGCGCTCGCTCAACGTCTGCACGAAGTGCATCCACGGACGCGGCGTCTCCCGACAGGCCAAAGGCTGATCCCAGGTCCGATATGGACGAGAAGCCACGTGCCGAGCACAAACACACGGAGTCCTTCGCTCCGAGACCGTCGCTCGCCGCTATCTCTTCGAGGATGTAGAAGAAGTCCGACAGCGAGCTGCCTGCCGAAGAGGGCGAAGTGACGGAGTCACACGCGTCGAAGCCTGAGCATCGTACGCTCAACCCGTTCCCCGAACGTAGCACCAGCGCATTGCGCTCGGCTCCTAGCCTGAGCACTCCCGTGGTTACCAACCCTTTGCATGAGGCTCAAAAGAGTCAGCTGACTGAGCGCTCCTCCATTTGGAGACCGGAGCCTCGGTCCATCCTGAGTGCTCGTGTCGAGCGTGGCTACGAAGCCCAAAATCCGGCGAGTGCCGCTAAGCTGGCGGTCCAGGGGACCCTTGCTTCTTATGTGGCTGGGTCGGCGGCCTTTACTGCCTCCGAGTTGCATCAGCGCGAGGCGCTCCGTGCCCGGTTCTTGGAACTTCAAGAGGTGTCAGTCGATGGCTGTCGGACTCGGCTTCACGCCCAGCGTACCGGCGGCGACGTTCCCTCTATGATGACCATTCCGATTGTCCTCACCCCGGGTGAGCTCGCTCACGAGGATGACACGCTCTTCGAGCGTTGGGTGCATCGGCACCGCAAGTTGTCAAGCTTGGATGCTCTTCGAGCTAGCCATCGAGAGGTGGATGTTCGTGTCGAGCGACACCTTCGATTCGCCTTCGCAAAGGCTAAGACCAAGCGCCTGCTGCCTTCGGACTGTCGTCTTGTGTCCTATGGACCCGTTCGTTATGCTCCCGCGAGCAACACTCCTTCCCGCCAAGATGGCTCGGCGGCTGTTGCCGCTCAGGGCCAGAGCTTGAGCTCTGCTTCTGGTCCCTCGACCTCCGCACCTATTGGTGCGAAGCGCTCGGCACCTGTCGAGGCGCCCTCGGGCTCGTGGAGCCTCGATCAGTCTGATCAAAAGCGTCCACGACGTCCGGGCAGTCTTGCCGAAGTGGCACCTCAACCTCCCACGAGTTATGGGAATGAGGATACCCTCGCCACTTCACCAGATACTGGTTACGACCCTGTCGTCGACGACGCGCCCACAGGCGCTCCACATGATAGTGGATCTCGCCAGTCTCGTCGAGAATCCCCGGTGGCGGACGACGAGTGGCCGGGCTTTGAGCTCATCGAGCTCTTCGAAACGACGTCTCTCGTGATCGTCGCCTTCTCGACGAGACCTCACAGGTCGTGCAACGTTGTGCGGTCGACATTGGTCGGCTCGAGCAGGAGCTCCAATGGCTGCCTCAGCCCCGTGGTCTCCGTGATCTGTCGACTCAGCTCGAGGCCGCAGAGCGGACGACTGCGTCGCTTCAGGAGCCCCTCTCGCCTCTGAGGTTGTGGCACTTCGTGCTCAGAATGAGCTTCTAGCTCGAATGTTGGGTGGGCACCTGCCCGTGGGCCCCGCCCCGGTGCCAACGCCTCAGCGTCCACCTGCGCCGGATCCCGGTATGGCTTGAGCAAGCCCACATAAAACACGGGGTGGGTGCGCATCCTTCGAGGAAGGTTCAGCGTGTAGGCTAAGCCTTTCTTGGCCACGACGTTGAACGGTAGGTCTCAGCGTCGTCTTGAAGACGGCAGATACTGCATGTGTAGGTAGGTTTTTCGCATTTAATAAAACCAGGTCTCCGACCTCAAAGCTTTGCAAATTCCTTCTGCCTTTAGCATCTGCATGTTCCTTTTGCACATCCTGGATTTCAGCCATAGCGTCACGTACGTGTCGAAGGATACTCAGACGCGTTGACAAAAATGTGTCGACCTGTTTACGAACAGCAATAGGGCCGACATCAGCAAGCCGAGCGGCCATCTCTCCCCCCACAATCCCCTGAGCCACTACGTGGCGGCGTCAACGCGACGCGTGGGTGAGTGAGCCCATTCACATAGAGCGGAGTGCACCCGGTTGAAGCGTGCACCGCATTGTTCAATGTAAGCTCAACGAGTGGAAGCGTGGCACTCCAACGCTTCGGCGTTTCAGAGCAGATGGTACGGAGGATATCCTCCACGACGTGATTTGCGCACCGTCGGTCTGTGGATGGTCCGCTGTGGACATGTCTAGCTTGGTCCCAAGCACTGTAAAGACAGTCTTCCAAAACTTCCCAGTGAAGCGCGGATCTCGATCCGAGATAATTGATCCGTTCTTCGAGCCGCTTGCTCTACAGAATTGGGACCTCGATCTGCTTCGACTGACGTTTCACCACATCAAGTAAGGCCGCGATTTCGCTGGTTTCTTCAGGAGGAGAAATCTTCTCTGGAGGGGGTCGAAGGCGAGACGAACGGAGCTCTCCTGGCGAGCACTTCCGCTTCTCCGATGGCCCGCGCCACCATGGCCTCGCGCATCCTGCTTACAAGCGCGCTCGTCTCGGCAAAACAGTAGCAGATCTGGATAGTGCATCAACAGCGTCGCGAACAAGCACTCCGCAACATATCGTCCAGGTTGAGCGCGGTATTGGCAAAGGCCATCGAATCGGTAAAGAGCAGCGCCTGAAACTTCGTTGCGCAATCACGGATCGGCTGCTCGAGGGCATGCAACGAGGGAAGGCGAGCGCTTTTCTTGGGGCTCAAGACCCGGGACACGTTTTGATCAGCCTGCGTCGACCCCAACATGTACCCGAATGCCTTGTTGAACCGATCCAGCTGCCAGCCGCCGCGCTCAATTATCCAGTGCTGCCGTCGTTGGCGTGCATGGCCGCACCACGCCGGTGGTAAGCCCAGGTAAGACGGATCTTCCTCTCTTGCGCTACTTGTCGGACTCTAACTAGTAACCGATTCACGTATGCTTGGGCGTCAGGTACAGAGCACTTGTCCGAGGCCATTGGAGCTTGGAGAGACTCACAGTCGTCACCTACCTCGAGCAGCTCAACGAGACTCAACTCCTCTACATCGCTCGCAACACCAGCGCTCCGTTTCTTGGACATGAACTGGGGGGAGAAGTGCTTGCTGGGTGACGTCTACATTGCGTGAGCGGCAGCCAAGGTAAATAGCGGACAGTTTGGGTCCTTGAACAGAGATATGCCCTGTAATAGAGCTGTCTTAACCCGCTTTAGGCGGGGGAAGAGTACGCCACCTAACAAAGCAATTCCATAAGAGGCAGCAGATAACATAACATTGAAATGGTTTACCAGGTAGTATCGAGAGCTGTTGTTTCTCGAGTTGCTCTGCGTCCGAGCTACGTCCGAACAGATACCACAGACGTCTTCAGAGGGACATTGTGGCACTTGGTCGCGCCCTTGACCTGATCCACGATCGTGTGGATCGCCGAGCGACCAACGACGACCTCGTGGCGCTCCAGCGACAAGTCGCTTGGCTGACCGACCTCGCTCGGCGTCAGCCTGCCCCTGTGGCTTACTCCGAGTGGGAGCAGCCGGCGTACTCGTACGCTCCGCAGCCTTGCGCTGCTGCGTACCCTTCGCAGGGGCGTTACCACGAACGCCCTCGCGGGCACTCCCGTACCAGAGACCTCGGAGGAAAGAGCTTTCCGAGCCTCTCCCTCACTCACGATGGAAGGCCCCAGGGGCTCCACGCTAAGTGAGCGGCACCAGCGGGTGCCTTAACCCATTCAGATAAAACGGGGTGAACCCTGTTGACGCATGAACTGCGTTGTTGAGTGCAAACTCAACCATAGGGAGGCCCAGAGACCAGTCGTGTGGCCTCTCCGAGCAGACATGTCCTCAAACACGCTGATAACACGCTCGGTCTGACTATCCGTCTGTGGGTGGTCAGCGGTTGACATCGTCAACCTGGTTCCCGGCAAGGAGAACAAATGTCTCTCGATCCGAGACGATGGTCTCTGGCAGAACGTGGGGGCGGAACACGCTGTCCAGGAACAGCAGGGCGGACTGTTCGCCTGTGACCGTGTCCGGCACGGGTGCGAGGTGCACCATCTTGCTCAAGCGGCACACGAACACCAAAATTCCGGTGTTGCCCTTGGCATCGGCCGGGAGGCCAACGATGAAGTCGAGACTCACCGACTTCCAGCCTCCTTGCTCTTATGTCTTGTGGGCAGCCTTGGCCACATTTACCACCGGCGCTGCTGCCGCGTGCTTGGTCAGGAGCGTCCTGTTGAGCCGGCGGTCCGTCGCACGTTCTCCAGGCGGTGTTGTGTCACCAAACAGAAACAAATGTCACAAAACTGATTTGGCCTCTAATCGGACGAGTTGGAATTTTTACTGTATGATGTTCAGCTGATGTTCATTATTTATTGCAATAGCATTATTTATACTGTGTAGGTGCTCATGATAAATAGCAATACCATAATCGGGAGCCCAGGCTGTCGATGAATGCAGCCACCCTTTCTAACCGTCTCACGCCAGCAAAGCTTGTCCTTGAACGTAGCTCACCCGGACTCGACTTTCTGAAACCTTCTCGACGGCTTCAAGCATTCACAGCGAGCCTACATGTACATTCACCAACTATAGTAACAATTGTATTGGAAATTATGAAGGTGCGTAACAAAAAGTGCTTACAATTTCTCCTAAAAAAAATGATGCCCCTCCTACAACAGTGCAGCTTTCATCAACGTTTTATTTTGTGAACGCGTAGCTCCTGCTCGTTACGCGGATTTACAGCATCTGATTGGCTTAAAAACTACTTTGTACTCGTGGTTGAAACTCCTTTCCTCTCCCCCCTCTGCCCATTCAGTCCGTTTCCTCCGCCAAGAATGACACGCCACACAGACTCCGCAAACGATCATCTACATCACSACGCTGTCGCTGATATGACGCCTATACCAGGTCATTTAGACGGAGACCAAGTTCGTAGCGCGTGCACTGCAGGAAGCACAAAGAGGGCATACCGCAGCTACGTCAAAGGGATTGCCGATTGGATCCGGGCGACGCAGTAGGAGCCGCAACGTATTTTCGAGGAGGACGGAAGCATTTCCTTGTCAGTCTTTTCTGCTGAACATTTTGAGGCATTCTTGCTGCACAAGATGAACGGGAGAAAACTCAAAGTTTCCACTTTAAGTGGCTACCGAAGTGCCGTCAAGGACATGTACCGCCAGAAACGTTTGCCGCTGCCAGTCGCCTATCAAGACGATATGAAGACGTTCTTCACAGGCTTGAAGCGTGTCGAGGCGGACAACGACCAAGAGGGGCGTGGACGACACACGGGAAAGGAGCCGCTCACATTGAATGGTCTGTGTTAGTTCGCCACATCAAAGCTGCTATAAAAGACACTACCGGGAGTTTGATGCCACATCCGACCTCACAAGCCGAAGCGGACCAGCTCTACCGTTTGGGCATGGCAAATGTGCCGTTAAAAGAGCCTAACAACATTCACAAGCAACGACCAGAACGCGCAGTCACAACTTTGAGAAGAATTAGGGAAGCGGTACATGAAGCCAACCCCACTGCACGCACCGTCGCGTTTCGACGCAGGAAGCGTGGCAGAAAGTAGTCATGTATAGCACCCTGTAGCTTCATTATTCATCAACGTGTGAGCCTGCAATATCTTACAATTACGAAAGGAAAATGGCAGCATTTACCTGGCCCTGCCGGGTTGTAGGGACTGCTCTGCATCGACTTGAGCGACGAAGCCTACAGGGGGTGCTTGGTCTCTGTCTTGAGCTGCTTGCTGCGCGGTATCAGCTCTGAAGTCGCCTTGGTATGCACGCTACAGCCGGCGCTCCATGGGAGGATCTCTGGTTGCCGTCCGTCCGTGTCGAGTTCTGATCTGAGCGACCACCCACTTCTAGTTTTTATCCTATCAGATTACGCTACTTCAGCGTTACCACTTCAGGTTACGGAAGCTCTACACAAGTCATGTATCTTCATCAAGGAAGCTCGGGTTGCTCTGAGTCAGCAATGCTAAGTATCTTCACTACTGTGAAGTAATATTTTGTGGCTGTTTGGGCTGTGAGCCAAACGCTGTTTTCACGTCAAAAATCCACAATGCAAAAGTTTTGTTGGTAGGTACTTCACAAACAGCAACATGAAAAATGTAAACATGAATGGAGATTCATTGCTAGCAAAGTATTAGCACCGGAGCCTCTCTACTGAGAGTTCTCGTGGATCGGTCGCGATCGCGATCAAAGCTAAGAGAATTAGAATGCAGGAGCTTGGCACCACGCCAAGCTTGGAAATGCAGGGCAGCAAGGTCTGTCATCACAGCTATGCAGGAAGGGAAGCCGCTTAGAGGTTGTTGGCGCGAGCATAACGCAGAGCCTCAAGGCGGTCGGCGAGGGGCTTATGCGAGCGCTCGATGAAGAGCATCTTGACGTTCTTGCCGACGTGGTCGTACTCGGCCGTGAACTCGCGCTTGTCGGCGTTCTTGCCTTCTTCAATGTGGTAGTAGCTGCAGTCGAGCGGCGGCGCAATAGTGCCGCGCGCACGGGCGACATGTTCGTGCGCGCGCACGATACAGCGCTTAATCTTGTAGGACGGGTTGTACCAGCACATTTCTTCGAACGAGTGCGACTTGATGCACTTGTTGCTCGTGCACTTGGAGCCGCGGAGGCAATACATTCGCTTATCCCGCGATTCATCCATCCATTCCCACGTGAGCCCCGTATCGACATGCACACAGACGCAGCTCTCGTCTTCCTGGATCTGGCTGCCCCAGTAGTGAGAAGGCTGGCGGCAGATTAACCGCTTGTACAGCGGGTTGTACGCCATGACCTCCATGTACGTATGCGAAAGCGGACAAGTCGGGTCGTGGTCTGGCTGCAGCGGACACAGCGTGGCCTTGGGCAACTCGGCCATATGATTAAGCATGCGCGCGAACATGGCCTTGCGGACGCGGTCGCTTTCCTTGGGCAGTTCGGTCGGGCGGTCATAGTAAAACGTGAACGTCGGCACCAGAGCCAGGATGGCCTGCGTGGGCACGTCGGCCTGCTTCATAGCGAAGCCAGCGGCCGGTGGCTGCAGCGATCTCTTGTGCGGGCTCTCGGCGCTTGGCGGCAGCAGGGGCGGAGCTAAGCTTCTCAGGGGGCTTTCAGATCGTAGCGGATGCGGCGATCGGTCCCTCAGCGGACTCTCATATCCAGGCGGTAGCGGTGGCTGCGTTACAATTTTGTGAGGGCTTTCCGAGCTCGGAGGCAAGGGCGGCTGCGCCCAAACTCCACTGGGCGCCGCATTCTCGTCGTACCCTGGAGGAAGCGGCGGTTGATGCTGACTGGCATTGCTACCAATTGAACCTAGGCGCGATAAGGACGGCGCTTGCGTCGCACCCCCATTGAAGCTTGCGCTAAGGCCGTTTAAGTTCAAACTGCTGAGGTTCAAGCCCTCCAAGCCGCTTCTTAATGCTGGCGGCCCAGGAGGCAGCGGCGGCGCTTGACTCGAGGAAAGATTAAAGCTGTCAGTGCCGAACCCTGGAGGCATCGCCATCGACCGATCAGCGGGACTTGAGCCTTGAAACGTGGACGGCGACGACGAGTTGACGTTGACGCCGTTCTTGGCCATCAGCTGGATAATGAAATCGAACGGCGTCTGGTCGCTGCTGCCGTTGGCGGCTTGGGTGAGCTGCGCCAGCATGGCCATGTCCACCCCGGAGCTGCCATTCATGGATAAATTGAAATCATTCGGTAGAGACGGCGGCGAGCGCTTGCACGCTTCAAACTCCAGTGCCAGAGTGGGCATGCCGGCTCCAATAGCGCTACAGCAGCCGCCCAGCTCGAGAACCTCCTCCTCGGACAGCAACGTGGCGTCGTGCGAGCGTGCATTGCCAATAGCACGCACGCCGAAGCAGCCCCAGCGCACGCGGTGTACCAGATTAATCAGGTCGTCGCTTCCGCTGGCCTTTGCGGCCAGCGCCTCGTAGAAGTCGTCGATGCGGTTGGGCAGCCTCGAGCCGCGCAGCATCGGGATCTTCAGGTACTCCATGTAGAGCGTCAGCAGTGCCTCAAAGTCAGAGCGGAAGGCGTTGCCCTGGCCGCTTTCGAGATGGCCGCGTAGGCGCCGTACAATGTCCAGAGCTTGGCTCTTCGTGGCCCCGTTCATCCAGCTGACCAGTCCGGGGTTGCCGGCCACGTCGAGCGTGCGCGCGATAAGCTGTTCGCTCAGTGAGGGCTGAGAACGCGTCATCTCGTCGCGCAAAGACTCGAGAGCTTGGCGATGGCGTTGCTCCACTTGGGAGCGCACGGCCAGCAGCATGTCGCTCTGCTTCTTCATGGTCTTGTCGATGGCCACCAGCAGGTGGCCGCGCTGCTGCGCCTCGAAGTCGCCCAGCAGCTCGCTCAGCGCCAGCGCGTCGTCCGCGGCGCTGCCGTCACTGCTCACCGACGTCATCGTCCTGTCTTGAGATTGGGGAACCGAAGACTGCGGGGGAGGCTGATACAGTGAGATTTGGATGGCCGTTACGGCTGCGGACGAGTGCAAAAACTGGGGCGACAGCTTTTCCGACTCACGTTGAACTGGTCGACGTCAAACAATGCGGACGAAAAATAATAAAAATAAAAAGTTTATCGAAGAGTGTGGGGTCCAGAGACGTTGAGCTCTGGTGCAGTGTTGGTGTTGCTGCAACTCGGAGCGAGAGCTCTCACCTGCACTTTCCAAAGTGCAGTTGACGCTCAAGCTCTTGACATTCCGTCGACACGCTTGCATGCCGCCGATGATCGTCGGCTGGACTGTCTGGCCTAGACACAAGTCGATCGCGTGCGTCAGCAGAGAGGATGTCATTGCAGGCTGGCAGGATGAACTTCGTTAGCAACGTGCTCAACTGAGCGTAGCAATCGTCGTCGTGAGATTTTCGATCTGTGCAGTGCGCTAACCACGACGTGCCTTGGTGGCGACGAAGTGCCGTGATGCAGCATAGGGAAGGTCAAGCGTCGAGTTGTTTGTCTGCGACGGACACCAGCTTGCCTGACCGCTGACTGATGCGTGCAAGCTTTCGCGTACTCTAGACTTCCGCGTGCATCCACTGTGGCAGCGATTGACGAAAGCTCCCTCCACTTCAGCTCGTCCTTTTTGTACGTGTCAGCGGCGGCAACCAGAGACGGGGGAACTAAGAGACCGAGACCGAAAACTTGGCCTACGACCGGACAACTCCGTTGATCACAGGCTTCACCCGCGTGCAGAGAGACCGTCACCCGCGTCTCCATGCTTTCTTGAGCCTTGAGCGCCAAAGCACTGCTAGCGAAAGATCCGCACGGCGTGCGTCTACCAGTCGCCCCGAGACGCTCACAGCGCAATTTGCCTCCTCACACTCACTTCACATCGAGTACTCCAGCATCGACGATGTTCGCTAGCTTCGCCACCGCCCTCCTCGCCTCCATGCTGCTGGCTGCCGACTTCCAGGCTTCCACCGCCACTGCCACCAGCTACGCCGGCGGCTGGTCCACCACCAACCCCACCTCCGAGTGCGTCGACATTTGCTCGGCGCCGGCCAAGACGTGTCTGACGTCGGCTGCCGCCTGCCTCGCCAAGACCGAGACTCCCGGCGACTTCGACTACCTCGTGCTGGAGCAGCTCTTCGTGCCGCAGTTCTGCCGCGACCTGCTGAACGGTGTCGACTCGACCATCTCGCACCAGAACGTCGACGTGTACCCGAACGGCACGGCGTGTGTGGAGAGCGTGGTCAAGAGCGAGCTCACGATCCACGGCCTGTGGCCCAACTACGACGACGGCTACGTGAGCTGCTGCAACCCCAACTCGACGGTCACCAACCAGCCGTACAACGCCGCCGAGTTCGCCCTGCTGGAGAGCGACCTGCTCGCCACCATGGGCGACAAGTGGGTGGACGCCACGCAGCCCACCACGTATGACTCGCTGTGCGAGATCTACGATCACGAGTTCCAGAAGCACGGTCTCTGCTACGCCGCCGATGGAGACGACCTCATCTCGGACGCGGTCACGTACTTCACGGCCACGCTCAACACGGCGGAGCGCATCAGCTCGGCCACGCAGCAGATCAACACGTGGGCTGCCCAGTCGACCCCCGAGACGACTCTGGCGGCGATCGAGGCGCTGTACGACCATAGCATCATTGTGCTGTGCTCGGCCGTGGACGGCAACAACAGCCTCTCGGCCATCCGCACGTGCTACGACAAACCCGCGAACATCACGAGCGAGGGCCCGACTACGCAGATCGACTGTGCTGCTGCGACTGCGACCAGCACCTTCTCAGTCTGCTCGGGCAACTACCCGATCCAGCTGACTGCGTACACGGCTCCCGGGTCGTCTTCCTCTTCCACGACGTCGGCACCTAGCACTACGGCCCCGGCCAAGACTGCCGCTCCGACCACGACTACTCCGGCCGTCACCACTGCCCGCCCGACGCCGACGAGTGCCCCCACCACGCAGGCTCCGTACCATCCCCAGGTGCCGCGCACGCAGCCCTTCTGCCAGCTCTTCAACCAGCAGGGCTTCTGCGGTCTGCTTTGGTTCTGCGAATGGAACCGCAACGCCAAGCAGTGTAACGGCCGCCAGGGCTTTTAACTAGTACAGGTCCACTTCAACTTGGTCAATACCAATTCCCATACAATCGCCATTGAGTCTTGACCTACCATCTTGCCTGCACATACCCCCATTCAGCATATTGGAGCTTTATCAAGCATGAACCGAGCTCCGCCGATGTCCTCCGCGCAGATGGAGCAGCAGTTCCAGGCGCGTATCGCGCAGGCCAAGGAGGCCGCACGTATGGCCTCCATCTCCGCCGCCTCGCGCGGTCAGAAGGCACCATACGTGGCCCCGTTCGCGTCCGTAGCGGCAGTACCGGGTGTGCCGCTCCGTCCGCCACCAATCGGCCCATCGGCCGGCAGCGCGATAACGTCGCCCGATGCCTTTGCAGTGCCGCCCGAGGTCAAGAATCGCATCGATCGTCTCGTCGAATTCGTGGCCCGCAATGGGGACGCGTTCGAGACGACAGCCCGGCAGCGCGAGCGCGACAACCCGGACTTCGCCTTCCTGCGTCCGGGCGGGCCGTTCTCCAACTACTACCAATGGAAGAAGCAGCAAATGTGTGCCAGCCAACCGACCCCAGCAAGCCCTGCAATGGGTTTTGCACCTGCTCCACCAAGAGCTCCGTTCGGGTCGCCTAACGCGGTGTCGGCCCCTTCGACGGCGACCGACCCGTTGGGCGACATGTCCGTCGGTGCCATGGCCAATGTCTGCAAGCACGCACGCGTGAGTGGAGTGCCGGCCTACACCCCGATCCCCCGAGCAGTTATCGAGCATGTTGGCTCGTTGCCACCCGTGGAACCTGCTCGACTGGAGATCCGATTGACGGAGTTTTATCGCGACGAGTAGAGCCTGCTGCATGAATGCCCTAAGCTATGAAATCGATTATTACTAGTACATTCTGGAGCGGAGCTCGGCCTCGAGTCTGCCACTTGGCGCAAAGAACGAGATCTCGTCGTCGCTGCCGTCCTCGTAGTCATAAACGCCGTCGTTGACCGAATCGACACGAAGGCCATAGGCGCGCTCCTCGATTTCCAGTTCGTCGACGTCCTCACCCCGCTCTGTTGACGGCTTTCGACTTGTCGACTCGGTACGGAAGCCCATGCTGCCAAGACGCAAGCAGTCTTCTGTGGCAGCATGAACCGCGTCGGCGACAGCCTGGGCGACGGCCGGGCTCTCCGCCGGTTTCCGAGGACGCCCCACCTGTTCGCTCAGTCGAAGCAGGCGGGGCGACACCCCCAGCCTGCTCCGTGTTCTCGGAGGGACAAGATCCGGAGGCCTCATGGACTCTCGCCACTCCTCCATGTCGCGAGTCTGCTGACGAAAGGCATTGCGCACGGATAACCGTGACGACAAGGGTCGTGCTTTCCACGAGAAGCTGTCGGCTACCGCAGCAGGAACGGGTTGCGGACACGGCTCAGCCCGACGAGCACTGTGGCACTTCCGAGCGCTTGGTTGCCGCTGGTCTCGCCCATTCTTGGGCTGCGACTTGTCCAGCTCGTTAGCGACGGTCGCTCTGGTGCTGCCGCGACGTTCACAGGGCATTCGTCTGGAGAAACGCCGTTCCAGTGTCGCCACTGCTGCTAGTCGCTGCTCTTCCTGCAGCACGCTGAGCTGCGACGCTCGGCGGTACATCTGGGCAAGTTGTTGGCGACGGTTCTCCTGCACAGTAACCACGAACGTGTGCGAGCCTCCGCATGCTACCAGCGTAGCTCCAGTGCCTGCGAGTGTATGGGCTACCACAGGTAACAGCGCTACTCGACGTGCCGGCTCCAGGTCCTCGTCGGGCAGTCCTAACTGTCCTTCCTCGCCGAAACCCCAAGCGAACAACGTGCCGTTCTGACAGAGCGCCATGGAATGCCATTCCCCAAACGAAAGCTGCGTCACCCCCGCGTCCTGCAGCAGCCGAACCCTGGTAGGCAAGCTTCGGGAGCGTGGCTTGCCCAGTCCAAGCTGACCCAAGGAGCCGCTACCCCACGTGAAGACGTCTCCATTGGCAGCGACGACGCCGCTGTGGCTGCCTCCACACGCTACTGCGTTGACCGGCGTGTCTTTCAGCGCGTTGATGAGCGTAGGAACCAAACGGCTTTCATGATCGCCATGGCCAAGCCGGCCGTCGTCGCCAATGCCCCAGGAGTACACGCGCCCATTACTGAGCGCCAACGTGTGGTACATTCCACACGACAGCTCGACGTCTTCCGGCGAGACGTCCACCTCCATCAGCACAGGCGAAGAAGACTGGCGGCCTGAATCCGCCAGTGGATCAACGGGTTGGTACACCTTGCGGAAGAAAGGGATGTGCTCGAAGCTGGCTCGGTCGATACGATCACCCAAGCCAAGCTGCCCTCCAACGTTGCTGCCACACGCGAGGACGTTCGTCTTCGTCATGATAAACGACTGCGCTCCGCCACACGCAATGGCTCGGACACTGACCAACTTGTCCAGTCGATAAGGAGTTCCCACGGGTAACGCACACTTGATGCCCATTCCAAGTTGCCCGAAGCTGTTGTCTCCCCACGCGAAGACACGGCCATCGACACTCAAGCACAACGTGTGGTTGGTACCACAAGCCACGTATTGTACACTTGTAGACGCGAGTTGAGGCACCCGCATGGGTTCTTGAGAAGACTCGAGGTTGTCTTCACCCTGGCCAAGTTGTCCACTCGAGCCCAGGCCAAAGCAGTACAGGTTAGAATACACATCGACTATAGCGGAGTGAGCCTTGCCGCACGCGAGCTGCAATGGATGCAGCCATCGACAGGCAAATGGCGTTGGTGTCGTTGCGTTGGCGTCTCCGCTCGTGCCTAGCCGTCCGTCAATGACACAGCCAAAGCCGAACAGGAACGTGGCTTCTTTTTGAAGCACAGAGACAAACAGCGAAGGTAACAGCGCAGTGGCGTTGTAGACGTCGTCGTATGTCTCGTGGATCTTGTGATGAATTTGAAAGGTGCGCAGCTCCGACTCCGCAGAGCTTACCACTGTGATCTCTCGGGTTTGACGCCAATCTTTCGAAGTGACGACGAGCTGCGTGGGCGACGCCGTGATGCCGGTCTTGTTCATGATCACCTTGACGTGTATCGTCACTGGTTTGCCCTTCGGCGGTGGTCGTGCGAGTTTGAGACGGTAGCGAATCTCGCTGCCTTGCCTCAGACGCACATACTTTGGGTAGATCTGAACAAGCTGTTGTTTCCTCGGGTCTTCCAGCCTCAGCAACTCCTCCATAGCGGACATGACGACTTGAAAGGCCTCCGTGACGCAAGTCACTGAAAGTGTATTTTGGGAAACCATTTTCATTGTTTTTATGCAACTTTGGGTCAACAGGCACTTTCGAACCCAAGGTTGGTACTCAGCTGGCGCGTTAGCGCCAAATACACCACTGAGGCGAGCGGGTGCGAGGCGCGAAGACGTAGCAAACCCGCGCGGGGAGCCCAGCGCCGGATCTCCTCAGCGAGACGAGCACTGTTCTGGGTAGAACTTAGAATCTATAAATCGCGAGCGAGGGGGCGCCCAGCCAAGCGCAGCGCGGCATTTGCATCAACCTGCTGGCAAATTCCCGAATCTGATAACAACCGGCATACCGCTGATTGGTTGACCCAAAGTTGACCTGAGCAAAAAAGGTTATCGTTTTTGCTGTAAAATAATCCCATATGTTCTCAGGGAAAAAGACTATCGCCACGGAAGTCTGTCGTTGAACTCTGTGGAGTACGTGGATCTGCCTCGAAATGTCGTAGGCTCTGGCGGGTACCGCGGATTGGTCATGATTGGGTTCGTCAAATGGGCGGTCGTCCGGCGAAAGTTCCGCTGTTGAGCTGGGGCTGTCCCGACGGAATCAGCTGAGCCTCTCGGCAATTTTCTCGGACGCTCGGACTCATCCATCGGCGTATCACACTCAGGGCAATGCACGTGCGAGCTTTCTCCGGTCTCACGACGCTCAGGAGCCCACCTCGGCTTGCGAGCTGAAAGAAGGAAATCCTCCGTCTGCGTTGTCTTATCGGAAAGCACAGGTAGAGTCCGTGGCTGCGGGTGCGACGAATCCCCACTAGGAAGGTAGCCACCGAACGAAACCCTCTTGCCCTTCCTGTAGTTGGCAGGCTCCATCGTGACGGCTTGTGCGCTGCGTGATTGAAATGGAACGAGTTGCACTGGAGGCTCGGACTGCTTCGTCTCTTCATCACGTTCTCCAAGAAACTCACGGGATGCCTGGCGCGCAACGTTCATCGCACCGGTACCTGACAAAACCGGCTGACGCTCGCCACGCATTGACTCGGACCATGGCCATTCATGCGTGTCCACACTGGGCGTCTGAAACCCCGAGGACCCGCCAAACGTCCGTTCAGCCGCAGAGCGAGCCTGCCGCTTGTGCGAAAAGCTTGGGGTCGCTCTGTTGGCGTTACTGGCTCCGCTCTGGTGGATGTGGCTGTTGCAGAGATCCCCCCACAAAGACGTTGGTTTCGCCGGCGATCGGAACCGTTTGCCACTTGATATGCTCATTCTGTAGCGATCAGCTTGCTCCGTGGTTACCCCCGCAACATTCGGGATCGCCGCATCAGTGGAAAGAAGTCGGCGGCCATATCGGTATCTCGGACTCGACGGGGTTTGGTACGGCGACGGAGAGACCTCTGCTGCCGGTGGCGGTGCTGAAACAACCGCAGCTGCCGCTGCGCCATGAGCTCGATCCAGAATGTCCTGCCGCAGCGGACTGACAGCGATAGATCTGCCCGTCACGACTGGCTGGTCCTCTTCGGATGACGTGTCCACCTCAATGGCAGTGTCCTCCTCCATCCCATCCTGTTGCTCTGTCATCTCTCCTAACGGCAGCGGTCTCACCGTGGCAGATTCTAGTCCGTCATTGGCAAAATAAGGGGACCTCTCTGGAACCGGTTCGTCCGTCATCTCCAGTGTCCTGGCCACCTTCTACAGCACAAGATAAACCCACCACAAACTGCATTAGCACTGCCACAGAATTGCTACTGCTGTCACCCCTTTGTAACGCACCTGGGGCGTCTGGGGCTGCCACGAAGGCTGCGAACGTCGATCGGAATCTTCATTCCAAGCGAAGAAAGCAGGCGTGCGGTCGTGGCGGCCAGTGGCCTTACCGGCAGGCGTGCGGGGTGTCTCCCAGTCCGGAAGACCTTCACGATGGTCGATCTGTCGGCGGTGCTGCTCGCAAAGCACGTCCTGCAGCGGAAAAACAGGGATTGACGGATGAGTGCGTATGAATTGACGACACAGGATATCTCGCGCTACAGAGCGATTCCGAGCGTGCAACTCGTACCAATTTACTCAGCTCCTTCGACACTTTGAACACACGTTGGTGGACCAGGCGCTCTGCCATCGTGTGGTGCTCTACACACGCTCGCAAGAAGTTGCACGACGACGATTTGATGTCCTGGTTGACTGACTTTCGTGGAATGTGTTCAAACTTTCAAAATGATGCACTCGGACTTAATCGGATGGATACAGTAGTTACAGTGTAGCCATGCCACTAAACCTGTCAGATACTGCATTAGGCGGCGAGACGCTGGAGCTTCTCGAGCTGCTGGGCACGCGCGACCTCGGCCTTGGTATTGTCTCCGATGAGTCTCAGCGCGCCAAAGCTGGCCAGGAAGTACAGCACGCAGAGTGGTGACACCTCCACGGCCGTGAAGCTCAGTTGAAGCAGCATGGAGCAGCACAGCCAGATGAGCACGTAGCTGCCCGAGAAGAAGAGGCTCTGGCCAAAGCTCTGGTTACGGCCCAAACGCACGTACTCACGTGTGCTCAGAATGCTGCCAAAAGCCACAAGCTTGAAACCGAGGCAGAGCGGCAGGCGCGCCGTGAACGAGCCGCCACTAAGCAGCTGGATCAGCAGGATGGCCTCGTAGCCGGCCAACACGAGTCCAGCGTAGCCCACAGTGTTCTGTGCACAGAACAGTGAAACGTTATTGCCAAATACTGGGCAATAGATGACAATTGCCGAGCGCGTACCTTCCACAATAGGTTGAATGCGTCCACATCGTCGACGGACGCACGGAGGTGCTCTGCGACCAGTGAAAGCGGGTTTTCAGTCAATTCGCAGCCCCCTCATCACGGAGCTCTTGTAGCAGACCTTCCAGTGACTGTGTGCGGATGGTGTTCGCCTCGGGGTCGTACGCGTCTTCGCGGGTCACGCCTGCCAGGCGGCGCTGACGACTGCGAAGCCCCATTATCTGCACAATGCTGCTTGGATAATGTAAACCTGCATCATCCGCATATCGTACTTAAACCGACTTTCCAGCCATAACCAGAAAAGTCTTATGACGCGCAGCATTGACAGCGAGGAACGCGCCGAGTTGGAAGACTACGCGAGCGACAGCCAAGAGGAGAGCGAGAGCGAGTACGCCGAAAGCAGCGTAGATCTCTCGGACGGCTCGCAGGTCGTCAACCTTGCGTCTCCGCGCGCTTCAGTCTCAGCTTTAGCGACAGCTTTAGATGATGACAACGACGTCCAGATTCTGACGCCGGCCGAGGCTGCTGCAGAGCTGGCAGCCGCGGCTAGACGCGCTATCGCAGACCCAGAAGGCTCGGCGTCGCGCAAGCGCAAGCGGCCGGCGGTGGAGACCAAGGCGGAGCCCACGGAGTGCACCGTTTGCTGCGAGAACTGCACGCTCGTGGGCCGCCACCGCCTCGTGGCGCTGCGTTGCGGCCACTTGTTCGGCAAGAAGTGCATCGAGCGCTGGATCGGCGAGAGGCGCACGTGTCCCAATTGTAGTGCCGGCGTTAAACGCACGGACATCTTTACGCTTTTCTCGGACCATGTTGCGGTGGTGGACAATTCCGGGCTGGAAGACATGACGACGAAGTTTGAAGCCGAGAAGCTCAAGAGCAATAAGCTGGAGAAAGAGCTAGTGGCCATGAGGAAACAACGCGAGGCCATCACCAGCGAGGCCACGCAGCTGAAAGCGGATCTCAACAAGTTCAAAAAGTACTTTGCAGATCTGCGCCTCAGACTGGAGCAACAAAGGCAACGTGCTGCAGCTGCGGCGAATGGGAGCGGACAAGCGGCCGCGTCGGCTGCGCTGCTGTCCATGTCAAACGACAGTCCACGCAAAAGTCCCTTGGCGAAGCCGGTGCTGCCTGCGGCTCCCACGCCGCTGCCATCCGTCCAGAGGAGCGTCAATGCACTTACTGCTGCAGTAGCCAAGTACAAGCCCGTGCTCGATCTCCCCTTGCTTAGTGCGCGCGTTTTCGGCCTCACCCCGTCGTGCCGACTGTTGTGTGTTGGTGAAAAGCTGGCGGATGAGTCGCATGGGATTCTGTTGATGAGCACTGAAGATCCGAGGGGCAGGACGCAAGTCGCCGTCCACAGCTCCGACATCCGCGATCTCTGCTTCCAGCAATCCAATTCTTATGTCCTCACGGTGGCTTTCGACGGCAAGTTGGCAGTGACCAGTCTGCGCGATCAAAAGGTGGTGCTGCAAGTGGAGCTTCCTCCGGGCCGGCGGCAGGGCTGGTCATGCAGCTTCAGCGGGACAGACCCCAACGCCATGTTCTGTGGGTTTCAAGACGGGTCGGTGGACCAGTACGACATGCGCAAGCCGGGCATTGTCAGGAACTTTGCACTCCCCGAGTCGCAGCCTGTGCATTCGCTCAAGGCTTTTACGAGCCGTGATTCCACCGAGAGTCTGGCAGCAGCGACGTTCCGCGGGCTCTCCGTCTGGAAAGATGTGAATCAACCGGTGGTTGGCAATGGATCTGTGAGGGTGACACCCTTTTGCCACGCAGCTATTGGCCAGGCTGGCTACTCGCTCGCGTCGAACCAACTAAACCCCAGTCAAGTGGTGGTTTCGACGCGCTCGACGCCAATAGTGCACAGCCTGTTCAACCTACGGACGCTGCACAGCGGGCAGCTCAGACCAAGGGTGGAGTTGGTCGGCCACCAGGCTCCTTCGGTCTTGTCTCGCTCGGCGCTGTGGTCAGAGGCGGACGGCACTTCAATACTGGCCTCGTGGTCGCATGATGTCGAGCGCGTCACGCTACGTGATCTCGCGACGCTCCATGAAGCTCGTGGCCCTGAGCCGCCGACGCTGAGCGTGGCCAGCGCGTCCATGCCGGTGGTGGACATCCAACACGCCGTAGCGAATGGCACGTGGAGCTCTGGAACTGCTCTCCTCGGAACGATGACATCTCGGCAGCTCTGTCTGTACCGGCGAACTCCGTGAGCATGAAGTGTAAACTTTTTATCTAAAGCTCGGTGTTTGATATGGTTTGCTTTCACAAACTTTACTCTCTGTTCACAAACTTTACATCCCGACGTGCACTACTACTACTGAAGTAGCACTCAACTGGCTGGAGCTTCATTTGCATGTTCAGGGGCAAAATGGAAGGAGGTGGTGGCGGCGGCAGCCACGCACTCGCAGGGAAACATATCATCAACAAAGTATGGTTCGTTATGGGCCAGTTCGGGTGCCGGCAACCGCTATTGCACCAAAGTGTCGCGGATTGCTTTGTCATCTTTCACTGTGCTCTTCCTCCTTGCCATGAGACCTCGATACTTGCTTCAACTCAAAATCCTCGATAAGTCCGAATTACATAACTTTCAGCGAATTACACTTATTTACTACAAATTAGCTTCCCAGCGACCCCGCAACCAAAGAAGAAGACGCCAAGTAGCTCAAAGCGGCTTCTGGTGTCTTAGAAGAGGTGCGTTGCGCAGCCGCTCCCGGCCGCTATAGGGCGAATATGACGGCGCAAAGCAGTCCACGAGCTGTGTACGCGTGTGCTCTATCGTCCTGTATCACACTCATCTTCGTCGGCCGTCTGGGGGCCGAGATTGGAGCGCGTCACTAAACCTTGTTATTGCGTGTGTTTTTCCTCCTGTTCCGCAGGCCAAGAGCTCTTCCACCGCCTGCCCCCCTTGCTCCACGACCTCTCGGAGCGGATGAACGGCTCCTTCAAGGCCAGCAGCAGCCAGAAAGCCTTCCTGTCCCCCACCGACGTGGCCGAGCTCACGGCCGCAGCAGTGGCGGCATTGCCCAGCTCCTTGTCGCAGGCTTCGCTGGCGCTTAAGCAGTCGTCCTCCAGCGCGCATCGCACGGAGAACGGAGACATCGTGCACCACCTGCAGGCCACGCACCGCGGGGGCAACGCCACGCTCGTCACGTCCACGACCACCACGATCCACCACATGGGGGGAGTGCCGAAGCCCGGGGCGCCAGCGCCCGTGGGGGCCCTGGCGCCGCAGCCGCAGTTCTCGCTGCACTCGCACGCCCACCACCACCACCACCACCTCTCGCACGGCGCCAGCCTGCTGGCTAACGGCAGCCTGAGCGGCCTGGCCAACGGCAGTCTGGGCGGCGGGCTGGACGGCGCTGCGGCGGCCTCGGCCACGTTCCAGGGCGATCTGAACCAGATCGACGCCGGCCTCAACTCGGAGGACGCCGACGTGCAGCTTGAAGCGGCCAAGAAGCTGCGCGTGCTGCTCTCGTCCGAGCGCGACCTGCTCATTCGCCAGGTACAAAGTAGCTGGCTGGTTGTGGGGGAAGGAGAGGGCGCCGTCTTGACTGATTCTCTGCGTGGCTTCTCTGGTCGAGCAGATGCTGGAGAAGAACTGGACGCCGAGGCTGATCAAGTGGCTGCGGCTGCGGGACCGCCCCACGCTGCAAGTGGAGGCGCTCTGGGCACTGACCAACATCGCGGCCGGGGCGACGGATAACACGTCCGTCTTGCTGCAGAACGGCGTGATCCCGACGCTCGTTTCGTTGCTGGACTCGTCCAATGAAGAGGTAGGCTGGCACTGGGCACGGTGCGCTCCCTCTCGACACGGTGGTTGGCTGAGAGTGTTGGTGTGCGTGCGTGGGTGACTCGAGTAGGTGCTGGAGCAGTCGGTGTGGGTGCTCGGCAACTTGGCGGGCGAAGGAGCCGCAACAAGGGACCTCGTACTTAGTGCGGGCGCGCTGACGCCGCTGGTGACCAACCTCAAGAAGACGTCGTGGGACCGCTTGTCGCTGCTGCGCATCTTGACGTGGACGATCAGCAACCTGTGCGACGGCCAGCCGCGGCCCGTGTTCGACATCGGGCTGATCCTGCCGTACCTGGCCAAGATGCTGACGAGCACCGACACGGAGATCCTGAGCCACGTGTGCTGGGCCTTCTCGCACTTGTGCGATGGCCCGAGCACGCACATCCAGTCGGTGGTGGACTCGGACGTGTGCTTCCGGCTGGTCGAGCTGCTGAGCCACTCGTCCTGGCGAGTGACCAAGCCAGCCCTGCGTGCGATCGGGAACATTGTGTGCGCTGAAGACGACCACGACTACACGCAGCACATCATTGAGTGTGGCGCCGTGCCTTCGCTGCGGAGACTCATCGCCCATTCGAACCGCGAGATCCAGAAGGAGGCGTGCTGGACGCTGTCGAACATCGCGGCGGGGACGGTGGATCAGATCCAGTGCGTGCTGGACTCGGGCTGCATTCCCTCGTTGATGGGGCTGGCGGCGGCCGACACGACGGATGCAGAGGTCAAGAGCGAAGCGTGCTGGGTCGTGCTCAACGCGACTTCGTGCGGATCGGACAGTCAGATCGAGTACCTCGTGAATCAGGGCTGCATCCAGATCCTAGGCAACCTCCTGGAGGAAACGAGTATGGTAATGATGGCGCTAGAAGGCTTAGAACGCATCCTGCAGGTCGGCGAGCTGGAGGCCAAGCGCACGGACTCGCCGAATCCGTACGCGAGCCTCATGGCCTCCGCCAACATAGAGACGTTGGTGTCCCACAAGTCGGCCACGGTGGCCAAGCGCGCGTCGCGCATCTGGCAGCAACACTTTGTCACGTGCGCCATCTGCCTGGGCCCGTTCTCCAAGCACTCGAACGACACGTTCTTCTGCGCCGAGTGCAAGTGCAACGTGTGCAAGAACTGCGACTGCACCGTGTTCCACCTCAAGTACCAGGAGAGTCTCTGGAAGGAGGAGACGGAGAAGGAGACCAGCGAGAAACAGGCCCGTCAGGCCTCCAAGCGTAGCAAGCGACAGAAGAAGCGGCAGCGGACCAAGGAGCGCAAGGCGGCGCTTCTCCGCGGCCAGAAAGCGGCGCCGAGCAACGGGAAGGGAGCCAAGCAGAACCAACAGCAAAAGGGCCAGCAGCAGGACAACTCGTCCTCCGATGAAGCGTCCTCGACAAAGTCTGGAGCAGGAGGGAATCGGCGTCGACGGCAGGAGGCAGACGACTCGGCCTCGGAGAACGGCTCCAATGGCTCGAACGATGAGGACGACGGCGCGACGACTCCTGGTGACGAAGAGGAGGCGCCAACCGAAGAGGAAGTCGACATGAATGTGCTGGACGAGATGGTGGATGCCAACGACAAGCTGGTGTCGTACTTACTGGAGACGGGGTCGATCATGGCGCTCGCTGAACGTCTGGACTTGGAGGACGACAGCACGTGGCTCGTGGCGGAGAAGGATCGAACTGCGATCCACGCGTAACTGTCGACTGGACGCTCGCTGGCTGTGGAAACGAGAAGAGCGGCCCCCTTGGTTGTGTGAATGAGCGAAAGATGACTCTTTATGAAGAAAGTGGGCTGCGGATCGGGTAGAGCGACCAGTTCATGTGCAGCCCAGCGCGTTCTGTATATGCAATGCAGAGAGTCACCACAAGCACAGAGGGTCAAGTGTTAACAAACCGGAAAAAAAAAACGAAGAAAAAAAACGATAACCTCTTTTTGCGTTCAGGTAATTTTGGGGGCATCATTCTCCAGCATAGATAAAGCAAGTGACACGCTAAAATCCACCAAAAGTGCATACCACTACAAGACGAACCATATCGACGACGGAATGAAAGCCCGCAAAATAATCAACTCTTACGTCCCTCGATTCACGTTAGCGGCTACCATACGAAAAAGCAGCCCCAACCTGATCCAGCCGACCTGCTTGGAGGTCGGAAGGCTTCCTCTCCTCACAGACACATCGAGTCCCGAGCGAGTCTTAGCGAGTGAGCGTGCAAGTCGAATCAAAATCCGAGCTGGCGTGGCCAAACTTGCTTTCTTGCTTGGTTCCTTCTCCGTCCCTGCGTTCTCGAGTGTCTAGTTGCCGTTGCGCTGTGGCAGCGCAGCCAGCTCCTGGGTGTCCAACGAATAAACTTACTCCGTCTTCTTGCGGTACTGGCAGCCGTCCGTGAGGCGAGCCTTGCCGCCCGTAGGCTGGCACAGCATCACCGAGCACGAGCCGCACAACACGACCGTCTGCGCGTGGCTGAACACCGTGGTGATGTTGAAGCAGCCCGGGCACTTGACGTCCATGAAGTACGAGTTGGGGGCCTGTACGAGGCGACGCAGCTTGTGCTTGGAGGCCTCGTCGGCGGCGGAGGGGTGCAGAAGGTCACGAGCCTGCAGTTGCGACAAGAAAAACCTGGTTAGAGCTCCTGTTCGGCTGGCAAATTGGGTGTTAAACCCATTGGCGTGATCTCTAGAGGCTGCGGACTGTGTGCTAGGGAGAGAGAGCTCCATGGCGAGCAGGAAAAGACCCAATTGGGATCTTTCAAGACCCATTTTGAGGCTGTAGCTCCGCTGTCCTGTGTGTTTTGCCGGCCTGGTTCGAGCTCATTCGCTGCAATTGCTCCCTGTTCCGTCGTCTCTCTCCCTGCTGCATTGGCCATTCGCCCTGTCGCTGCTGTAGCCTCCATTCATGTGAGAATAGCTTACCATGATTGCGCTGTTCTGGGTCACGAAGAAAGGAAGAAGGCGAGTGGTTTGGGCCTGCGGAGTGGCGGCGTTGGAAGGTGTAGCCGTGATATGAATGGTGGAGAGGTCGGCGGTTCAGCCTCACGGTTACGGTCCAACATGTGGACCCCACCATTTGGACCGCGATTTCATGTGCACCACACCCAGTATTCGTTGTGGCATTATTATAGACGTCAATCATGCGGTTCGGCGTCGCGCCGGAGCCATGCCCGCTGCAGGACGTGGAGAAGCCCCGGGCGCCAGACCGCCGCCGATTCCGCGCGCCGAGCGAAGAAAGCTCCACCTCGTCCAGTGACGACGAAGACGCGGCGCTGACGGACGGCCACACGGCGGCGTCAAGTCTGCAGCTCACGGCCAAGACTCGGCAGGAGCTGGTGACGCAGGTGGAGCGCGCGTGCGAGCGCAAGGCTGTGCAAGCTGTGACGGGCAGCAAAGCGTACAAGTCTTTGTGCCAGACGTTGCAGCGCGCGCGGCAGGACGCGGAAGCGCAGCTGCGTAGGCTAGACATGGGGAATGGTGGCCAGGGGGAGGGGCTGGACGTGGTCCGGGAGCAGCAGCAGCTGGAGAGACGCGGCGCAGTCAAATTGCAACAGGTGACAGTGAAGAGAAGGAGGGATGGAGAGACGTAGGAGGCTGATCAGTCGTGGGTTTGCTGCAGATCCGGTCCAAGGAGAAGGCCACGCTGGACAGTGTGGAGAGGGAGCTGCATGCCTTCCAGCAGGCGCGCGAGGACGAACGTCGACGAGAGCAGGAGAAGAGAGAAAGAGAGGAGGCTGCGCTGCGTCGCGAGGAGGAGGCGCGCGAGAAGGTGAGGCTTGGGAGGAGAAGGAGGGCGTGAAGACCAGAGGATTGAGTGTATTCCCAACGATGCAGGAGCTGCAAGAGGCACAGGAGCAAGACGAGGCTGAGCAGGCCAAGCGGAAGGCGGCGCAAGAGGTGGAGAAGGCGCAGGCGAAAGCCAAGGCGCAGGCAGCCGAGCGCGCTGCGGCGCAGAAGCAGCAGGAAGCCGAGCGTGAGCAGGCAAATGCTGCCAAGAAAGCAGCTGACAAAGAGGCCGCCTCCCAGGCGAAACAGTACGTGGAGGAAGGCCACGCGTGCATCAAGCGACTGGAAGAGCTTCACCGCCACACCACCGAGATCCTGGCCAGTCCCGATCCGGCCGTGAAGAGGATCCGCATGCAAGTCCGACGCGAGGTAAGTGCCGCTCCGCTCGTGGCTCGTTTCCTTGGTGAGGCTCTGACCTCGACTTGTAACGTGCTTGCAGGCCGGCGTGTGCAACCAAATCGCTGCAGCTCCCTCCGTCCTTCAGAGCGTCGTGAGCAAGATCCAGCAGCTTCTCCAGGTCGGGCTCCTTCACCATTGGCCTTGCTCTCTCTTGGAAAACAAAGGCTTGTAACACTCGGTTCCTTGTGTGTAGATGGCCAAGACCTCAGGCGACGCGTACTTTAAATTCGCGCTCGACATGGTGGCCTCCAACCTGTCCAAGCAGGTGGCGAGTCGTGCCGACTACAAGTCGGTTAACCTATCTTTTCGTCACTTCCCCCCGGTTTAGTGACCTGACGTGATGTTTGCCTGTAGATCCTGCTATCCCGTTGCGCACGTCATTAAAATGAGCTGCGTGCGGACCCCCGAGCTGACCGACGTCCTGCTGGGCTACTTCCACAAGACGTGCGTCTTCACCATCCCGGACAACCCCGAGAAGCACGCGTCCCAGACGATCGCCGAGTACAAGATGGCGGTGGGGTTCCAGAAGGCAGTGGGCGAAAGCTCGGATCCCGACGGCCTGGAGCACGTGACGGAGTACACGAGACGGATGACGATGATCGCAGCTGTACTGGCCGCCGTGCGTCAAGCTACCCCCTGGGATGGCAGCCCGTCGCCGCCTGGACTGGGCCTTGGCGACTGCTGGACGTGGCTGGCGCGGCTGGTGAACGAGCCGCCACACCTCATGACTGGCGCGCTGACGCTGACCATCCTGGAAGTGGCGGGCTTCGAGCTGCTGAGCAAGTACAAGAAACAATTCCACAAGCTGCTGGTGCTCATTGCGCGCGACCTGTGTCCCCGACTGAGCAAGAACGCCAAGACGGGCGCGGCCAACGCTGCCGGCCAGCTCGACATGTTCGTCACCCAATACCACGCCAACCGCTGCACGCTGACCGAGCCAGAGGGCCGAAAGCTCGAGGAGACCAAGATCTCGGAAGCTGATGAAGAGAGGACTGACAACGGCAACAGCCGAGGCGGTGGCGGCGGCGGCTATGGCGGCCGCGGAGGAGGTCGCGGCGGGGGCCGTGGCGGTGGCCGCGGTGGCCGGAGACGCTGAGCTGTCAAGCAGGGGGCAGACGCACATGTAAACACTTCAGTACAGGGTGAGTGGGGTCAGTCCATCCATTGCGCTTGGGTTACTTGTGGCCGAGCGTGGGCATCTCGGCGCCGTAACGCGTCTTGTCGTTGTAGTCCCAGAGCGCCGTGACCGTCTTGATCTGCGTGTAGAAGTCGATGCCGGCCTTGCCGTAGAAGTTCAAATCGCCTCGGATCGATGCGCGCGAGCCCGTGAACGAGAACATGGGGAGAGGCACGGGGATCGGCACGTTGATGCCGACCTGGCCCACGTCGATTTCGTGCTGGAACTTGCGCGCGGCGGCGCCAGACGACGTGAAGATGGACGTGCCGTTGCCGTACGGGTTCCGGTTGATGAGCGCGATGGCTTCTTCCAGCGTCTCCACCGACGTGCAGACCAGCACGGGGGCGAAGATCTCCTCCACGTACGCGGGGTTGGCCGGGCTCACGTGGTTCAGCACCGTGGGCCCCACGAAGTTGCCGTTCGGGTACTTGGGCACCTTGACGTTGCGTCCATCCAGAAGAAGCTCGGCGCCGCTGTCGACTCCTTGTTGGATGAGGCGCTCGGCGCGCTCCTTGGCCGCGACCGTGATCAGCGGCCCCACGTCGGTGCCGGGCTCCAGGCCGCCGTCCACCTTCATCTGCCTGGCCTTCTCCACGATGTCGTGCACCCACTCGCTGGTCTTCCCGACAAACACGACGACGGAGAGAGCCATGCAGCGCTGGCCGGCCGCCCCGAACGCGGCGCCGGCAAGAGCGCCAATGGCCTGCTCCTTGTCGCAGTCGGGCAGCAGCACGGCGTGGTTCTTGGCGCCCAGGTTGGCCTGCACGCGCTTGCCGTTGGCACTGCCACGCGAGTGGATGTACTCGCCCGCCTGGTTGCCGCCCACGAAGGAAATGGCCTTGATCTCGGGCGCGTCGCAGAGGAACCGGACCGTTTCCTGTGCAGCAAGCAGCGGTTAGCGACTGGGGAAGGGCACAGCGGTCAAGAGCGGCGCGTCCTACGTGAGCGCCGTGGACAACGTTGAGGACTCCGTCGGGGAGCCCGGCTTCTTGAGCCAGGCGGGCCAAGATCATGGTGGCGCCCGGGTCCTTCTCCGACGGCTTGAGCACGTACGTGTTGCCCGTCACCGTGCCAGTGGGGAACATCCAGAGCGGGATCATGGCCGGGAAGTTGAAGGGGCAGATGCCGGCGCACACGCCCAGCGGCTGCTTGTACGAGTACGTGTCCAGCGACGTGGCCAGGTTCTCGACCGTCTCGCCCATCATGAGCGTCGCGGCTCCGCACGTGTGCTCCACCACCTCAAGGCCGCGGAACACGTCGCCGCGGGCGTCCGCGAGGGTCTTCCCTTGCTCGTTGGTGATGGACAGCGCGAGCTCCTCCGTGTGCTCGCGGATCAGGTGCTGCAGCTTGAGCATGACGCGCTGGCGGTGCTGCACGCCCACCTCCTTCCACGTCTTGTAGGCTCGCGCAGCAGCCTCCGTCGCTTGCCGCATCTGCACGGCACAAGAGCGTCAGAGCACAGCGCCGACCAGGAGCAGCAGCACCAGCTGGACGCACCTCATCCTGCGTGGCCTCCGGCACCTGGCAGATCACCTCGTTCGTCGCCTGCACAGCAGAGCATACGTCAGTCAGAGCGCAGGCCCATCCCCTGTGGCAATAGATAGCGTACCGGGTTGCGCAGGTCAATCCACTTGTCCGTCTTGGACTGCACGAACTTGCCGTCGATGAAGAGCGGCACGCGGTCCTAAGGCACGCAAGATCGTCAGGGTGTAAGCAGGGGAGGAGGGAGAGGAGGACGAGACCACGAACCACGGAGGACGAGGAGAAGGCGCGCACGGGACAGCGAGACACAACGGAGCGGGACGCGCGGCGCAGCATGACGAGGAAGAAGAGGCTTCGGGGCTGGAGCGCAAATGAGGGAATGGCGACTGGTGGATCATCCTGATGAGCTTCAACCTCGCTTTTGAGAGGGTTTCGCCCAATTTGTGGGCATCATGAGTCAAAGTATGGGTCATGATTCATGACCCATATTTTGATCTCGCTGTTGGCGCTGGGACAGCGTCACAAGTAGGTAGGACAACGGAGGGTGCTCGAGAGCTAACGACAGCGCTGGTCTAAGATACCTTGGAAGCGACTTATAGGCACAACCAGCGCTCCACAGCGGCTCCAGCCTCAGCTCTCCTTGAATCTACCTACCTGCACAGGACGCATTTCCCTCCAAGGGAGCGCAAGGAACGTGGCGCTCGTGCTCGTCAAGTTGAAGTCGTCGTTAAGTTCGCCTCGCACTTAACGGACTATCCGTGTTCGTGTGGTGCACACCACACACTCCACCACACGTTTTTATCGTTGACATCAGCCTCCATGAAGCGCTTGCTGTCCCTCGCCCGGGCGGCTCCGCGGCGCGCACCGGCGTCTTCGCTACTGCAGCGACATCTTTCGGCGACCAAGAGTGCAGCCGAGCCAGCAGTACCCAAGTCCGAGCGCGACCGGCAGTTCCTGGCCGCTCTGCAGGTCTTCTACCGACGAGAAGGCCACTTCTCGGTACCTTACGAGTTCGTAGTGCCCACGCCGCGCGACGAGGCGGAGCAGGCGACCTCGCCCTGGCCCGAAAACACATGGGGCATGGAACTAGGCAACCGTCTGCGTTTATTCACGCGCGGCCGCTGCAGTCCGTTCAAATGCGAGCTATTGCGCACCATCGGCTTCCCGTACGAGGACTGGCGGTCCTACGTGTGGGAGATGCAGATCATCCCGGCGCTCAAGATCTTCCAGGAGCAAGAAGGCCATCTGTTCGTACGCCAGGGGTTCCAGGTGCCCATGGGCGACGACAAGTGGCCGCGCGCCACGTGGGGCGTCAAGCTCGGCTCGCAGTGCCAAGTGCTGCGTCGCGACGCGGAGGACGGGATCACAGCGCAGCGCCGGAAGCAGCTGGACGACATGGGCTTTGTATGGAGCGACGCGCAGTGGAAGTGGAAGATGCAGTTCCTTAAAGCCATGGAGCGCTACCGGCAGCTCTTCGGCCATTGCAACGTGCATCATACGTTCAAGGTTCCAGCCAGTGATCCTTGCTGGCCCGAAGTCAGCTGGGGCTACCGTCTCGGCCATGCAGTGGCCAAGGTCAGGTCCGACCTGGAGGAGCAGGTGCTCACGCCGCGCGCCATGGCCGACCTCCGGCGGCTCGACTTCTTGGACGAGAGTCTGTCGTTCGCCGTCTGGCAAGAGGCCGTCATGCCCAGTCTCGAGGTTTATCCCCGGTTGCACGGCGACACGTTCATCCCCGAGGACTTCGTCGTGCCGAGCAAGCAGCCGTGGCCCGAGCGCGCCTGGGGGATGGCTCTGGGCTACGTCGTGGAAACCATCAACGCCAGGCGCATTTTCCGCGACGAGATGCAGGCCGACAAGCAGAAGCTCAAAGAGCTGGGCTACGCGTGGGAGTCGCTCTTTGGCAAATGGGCCAAGGAGCTGCTGCCGGCGTTGCGGCTGTACAAGGCCAAGTTCGAGCACTGCGACGTGCCGTCGTGGTGGGTCGTGCCCTCGACCGACGAGTCGTGGCCCAAGGCGCTGCGCGGCTACCATCTCGGCAAGCAAGTGGTGCGCGTGAGACGCGGTGGACGTGACAATGCCGACGTGGCGGACGTGCTGCCCGAGCTCGAGGCGCTAGGCTTTAAGTTCAACGCGTTCGAGAGTTATTTCGTGGACCGCGTGCTACCAGCGTTAGAGGTGTATGCAGCGCTCTACGGCGACACTCACGTGCCTCAGGGCTTCATCGTGCCGTCCGAGAAGACGTGGCCGCGAGCGTCGTGGGGGGCCAAGCTGGGCCACACCGTCCGCAACATACGCAACCGCCACCAGCATGCGCAGCAGGTCGAGGAGTACCGTGACCGGCTGGAGAAGCTGGGCTTTGTGTGGAGCATCTACAAGTCGTCGGCTGCGACCAAGCGCGACATTGTGGACCCCAGCGTGGCGGTGTACGAGGCAATCCACGGCCAGGGCGCCGAGATGCCGCGCAACTTCGTCGTGCCGGTGGATGATCCGCGATACCCGGAAGTGGCCAAGAGCTTTGAGCTCGGCGCGTGGCTCTTCCAGTTCAACCGGCGAAACAACGGGCTGCTTCCGTTCCAGCTGCAAGACGCCAAGAAGAAGGCGCTGCCTAGTGAAAAGCACCGTCGCGCACGCGGCACGCCTCAAGGAGCGCTAACGCCTCATGCCGAACAGTACTGGAAGGACGTGTTGCTGGCCTCGTTCCAGGCGTATGCCAGGCTGCACGACAGCTGCGAAGACATGGACGGCAGCTTCATTGTACCAAGCGACGAGCCGTATCCGCCGTCTGCCTGGGGACTCAACTTGGGGCTGCGGCTGCGTCACGTTCGTCACGGCGTTCGATACGCGAGGGAGATCGCCAAATACAAGGACGAGCTGGTCGAGCTCGGCGTCCTGTTTGATGGCGACGAGCCCATGCAGCTGGGCGATGAGGACAAGTATTCCACCAGGAACTTGGACTTTGAGGACGAGGACGACAGTGACTTCGACG
>AWVW02035236.1:0-11972 GCA_000500225.2 Phytophthora pinifolia
CCCCCCCCAGAGAGCTTTGGGCGACGAGCCGGAGAGAATGGAAGCAGGTTTCGAGGAGCCGAATAGACACTGGAGTCTTGTGTCGGGGAGGTGTGTCAAGCCAGCTGATCCCTTTCAGTAGCATTCGAACGTGTGGGTGTGCAAGTGGGAGTACTCCGCTGCGAAAAAGTGACGAGCACCTTATAGCGTGTTGGCAATCGATGAACCACGTAACGGGCCTCCAACGCCAGATCCATGTTGAAACTCGTGCACAATAATTACTTGAATACGGTCTTTGTCGGTGAAACCCAAGAGCCATAACTCAATTCCCCGACGTAATGTCAATGCCGTCCAAAATTTTCATCGCTGCAGAGTACTTGGTGAAGGAGGACTCGGCAACGCAATGCTCGCGGAGATATTGCACCAGAGCGACACAAGTCCGTGGACGTATATCCTCGGACCTGCGTCCAACCACGAGTTAGTTCTTCGAACTGAATAGCGTACGACGGGTAAAGCGGCAATGCGTGAAACGGCGTCTGCGCGTGTGTTGTCAACCCCGGCGATATGGGACGCCGAGAAACGGAGGTTGAGATAGCTCTTCCAGTATCCGAGGAGCCAGACAATGTCTTGGGCACGGGGTTACGCGAGGCGAGGCGATTTTCCAAGCCACAGCCGATGTATTGTCGATACGGAAGTGTACGTGAAGGGGGCGATGTTCATTTGCAGCACACCGAGAGCCCCATTCATGAGCAGCGAACGCACAGGAGAGCAGTTCCTGGAAATTGATGCTGAAACCATCGGCTTCCCCGGACTTGATGCGCGCAATCAGGTGAAGCTCATGAGGCAAGAATCGGTAGGTCAGCGCAATATTGGCCTTCGTATAGAGAGCACACAGGCCGTGGTCGCATACGTCCATCTCGACGATGACGTCAGGCTCCGGGCGACTCGAGGGCCACGCCATTCACAAGCGGGGAATGAAGAATCTGCCACCACCAGAGCAGGTCTTATTTCATGGAGGTGCAATAAGTGACACAGTGAAACCGGTGAAGGCTTATCTCCCTGAGCCGGAGGCGCTGGAGAAACGGGCACGCCGACCCTATGCATGTTGCTACGTGATGCAAGTCCCCCATGATGGAGCGGTACTGCTTCCACGAAAGTCCCAAGAATGGTACGCCGATGCCACCAGGTTGCGAGCCTTCGCGATCTTGTCAGCAGGCATAGCGACCGTTTCCGCAATGGAGTCGAGTTGCAATCCCGGAATCTGTTGGCTAGTATCCCATGCCGACGACCCCACGCTCTAGTATGGCGGTCATTGCGTAGCGCAGCGAGCGTTCCATATATTTACAGTTGGGCCCGATATCAGCGGCGATGTTGATGTGGTCGTCCACTCAGTGATAGTTGAACAAGCCATTTGGTTTATGCGTTTTGTCATGTCCTGAGTGAGCAAAGGCTATCGCCCCGCCCATGACTTCATATTCTCGAGGAGAACCCGTCCATCTAAATGGACACGAGAGCTCAATAACGAGCGCATTCTCGATCTCAATGAGTCCAGCAAATCGGTGCACGCTGCGGTTGTGAATACTGACGTTGCGAATAGCAGAGGTTACATCGCCCGCCATGACCTCGATTTCAGCATCAGGGTGTTTCCGCTTGATTTGTATTATCTCGGAAGCGACGGCATCGCAGTGTCGATAGTCGCCTTTGGAACAGCGTCCTTGTCGGTGAAGTGTTGATCGAAGCGCCTTCAGGGAACGATAGATCGTGGCTCGTCCTTCCGGACGTCAGCGGGTCACCACCCGCCTTTTCGATCACCCCTTCAGGCCACAGCGAGAGGAGATCCAAGTCCTGTATAAGGCACCTCCATGCATCTTGCGGACATTCTTGCGCAGTAAGGTCATGCTTTCCATTGCGATCCATGGTTGTTAGGTAAACGCGATTGATGCGGCACGTCCTTCTTGAGTTCCACGCGTACGCCTTCTGCTGCAGTGACTCGCAATTACTCTGGATGAGTGTAGTCCGTGCACACCTGCGCGATCACTGCCGGAATCATATCCGTGTTTGGTCGGTAGTCTGATTCTGCAGCGGGGCTGCAGTAGCTCTTTGCTTAGAGGAAGCTTAGTTAAGGTCTACGACCTTCGTTCTTATGCCAAGAGCAGGGGTGGGTCAAGGGTAATACCTACCCTTCTCATAGAGACTAGAGATACATTAAGGAAGGTGCTTCTGCTCTACTGTGTGTTTTCTAAACCGAATATATTGATCTTATGGGCGGCTGAGCCGCCCCTTGGGGTAAATATCTTTGCCTGACTATCTACCTTATTAAGACCCAATTATCATCCAAAGGGTTGGTAACCACAGGAGTGCTCAGGCTAGGAGCCGAGCGCAAGGCGCTGGCACTGCGTTCGGGGAACGGGTTGGGCGTACGAAGCTCACGTTTCGGCGCCGGCGACTCCGTCATCTTCGCCCTCTTCGGGAGGCAGCTCGCTGTCGGACTCATAGTCCACTTCTTTAACATCCTCGAAGAGGTAGTCGCGCGCCAGTGGCGGACGATGGTCTCGGAGCGAAGGAGACAAAGACTCCGTGAGTTTGTGCTCGGCACGTGGCTTCTCGTCCATATCGGACTTGGGATCGGCCTTTGTCCTGTCGGGAGACGCCGCGTCCGGGCATGCAATTCGTGCAGACGTCGAGCGAGCGCTCGGTCGAGGAGCGGATGCCGCTGATGAACTTCGGTCGAATGACCAGGTTGTTCTTTGTCTGGAAGACATTGGGAACGAGCTCTCTGAGAGATGATGTCTTGGGACGATCTCCAAGAGCAAGGACCTTTCCGGGACAACGTCCGGAAGGGTACGCTGTGACCACGTGTGGTCACAGTCTTGGTGGGGGTGAGTGTAACGGGGTTACACAGTTGGTGTGGGACACAGGCCATTGGTGTGTCCACACCATAACCTAAAGCAGTACTCGGTACTCAGTTCATAACAAGTAGTCAGTACGTAGGCCCGAAGCCACGTGCTCTGGCAAATACTGAGCGCAATTGTAAACTTCGAAGCAGACTTCCAAGCAGCAGAGGAAGATGACAACAAACGACAAGAGGATGGAGACGCCGGCGCGCAACAAGAGGATGGACTCGCTGACATGCCAGGAGAGGTTGTTGCACTCTTTGAATAAATCAATATATTGTTCGTGTATTGCTTATGTATTACCCCCGCATTTTCGACATGTATACGTCGTTTCACATACAAAACGCAAGAGAAACGTGGCATTTGATACCGGACAAGTCTGCTTGGCGAGCAAGTGCCGACAATAGCCAAACGGGATCACACGTGATTCTCCAGGCTGTATTGTTAGCATAAATTGCGCATGATCATACTTTCGACATAAGTTTGCTCGAGACGTTCTGCGTGCTGAGGCTTCGCAAAGATGTGGCCGACGTCACGGAAGGCATGTTGATCGCGGAGATCAAGGCCTTGCTGGGCAAGGTTAAGAACGACGACTTGCCTGACATCAAGGATCTGTTCGCGCGTGAACTGCGGATGGACCTGAAGGAAACCGATATAGATGCTCGGATCCTAGCGTATTTCCAACGCTTTGCAGAGATTGTCCTAGAACATGGACTAGAGGAAGTGTTCACGGGTCATGAAGGTGAATCCGAGAAGTGCAAGCGTTTGGTATCCTGCCTCGCGCCTCCGGTCCTGAAGGTGGATGTCAAGAATGCTGTCCGCTGGACCGCCAAAGAGGCGGGCAAGAACATTCAGAAGCTGTATACTCTGGTATACGAGAAGGCCGTGGAGCATGAGCGACATTTCCAGCAGAACAAGCGGCTGCGGATGATGGCAAGGAGCAAGCCTGCGATGTCCGTACCTGCGAAGAATACTGGGAAAGCACCCATGCAGAGCAGCAAGCCAACTCGTGCAGAGTTCGGGCGCAAGCCTGGACAGCAACAGTCGGAGAGGAAGGTTGAGCAGAAGACCGACTCGAAGACCAACAAGCAGCCTTTCTCGCGCAAGGAATCGCCATCGCCATGCCCAAAATGCCAAGAGATGCATTGGCTCAGTGATTGCTCCAAGGCAACTGATGCCGAGAAGGTGGTGCTGAGGCAGAAGCTTCGTGATGCTGCTAAGTCTCGCCAGTCTCGTACAAAAAGATTGAAGAAGCTGATGCCTGCAACCACGCGCACGGTGACGATCAACGGTCTGTTGGATCTCCCGTGCTGCCCAGACACTGGCTCCGATCACACTGGGATCAGCCGATCGCAATGGAAGCTGTTGCTGGAGGCCAACCCTTCAGTGCAAGAAATTCCGTTGGACACACCCGTGCGCAGCCTGTCGTATGGTGCTCACCCGGTTGTGGCAACGAAGCAAGCGATGCTTCACATTCTGATCCACACTGCTGCTGGACCCGTACAGCCAGCAGAGGCGGTGCCATGCCTTATTGTGGATGAGGATGACGACGAGGTCATCATTGGAAGAGATTTATTGGTCAACCTGGGTATTGACGTGGATCGCCAGCTGGAACAACTCGCTTCTCACCAAGAAGATGAAACCAGTGGAGACCCGTTTGACTTGGAAGCTGATGAACTTCCGGCGAACCCGGATCACATGGCCAGCAATGAGGAGATTCATGCTGCTGTGGAGACACTCATAAAGCAAGCTGTGGAACATGGATTGCCGCCTGACAAGGTGGATAAATTACGTTCGATTGTGCACATGTATGATGTGTGGCGTCTGGAACTACGTGATGATCCGCCTGCACGCGTTCCTCCGCTCGAAGTGCGTTTGAAGGAAGGGGCTCAACCGTGCAAGTGTAAGCCCCGCAAGTATCCTCCACACGTTCGTCAGTTCTTACGAGATTTTAACGATCGCCTTGTGAAACGAGGATGGGTCTATGAAAACCCCACAAGTCGCTGGGCAAGCCCTGTCTTACCGATCAAAAAGTCACAAGAGCTGATGGACCTTCGTCAAACAACAGACTATCGCCAGCTCAACTCGCTGACGGACATCATGGCGGCAGTAATGCCTATTCTTTCGTTGGTAATGGAAAATGCACGTGGAAGACAACATTTCGGACTTTTCGACTTCATCAAGGGCTTCTGGCAGCTGCCTCTCGCTGAGCCCTGCCAGGAATGGCTCTCGTACATGACTGACGAGAAGATCTACACTCCACGACGCGTACCACAAGGATGTGGTGATGCTGCAATTCATTTCCAGAAGACAATGGAGACGTGTTTCGCTACGCTGCTGTACAAACACCTACTCATCTGGATTGATGATCTACTCATCTACGCCGACGACATCGACACCTACTTAGACAAGCTCGCCGAGCTCTTTTCCCTGCTGAATGACTTCGGCCTGAAGCTCAGCGTGAAGAAGTCCAGCCTTTACCAAAAGGAAGTGAAGTGGTGTGGCAAGATTATTGATGCCAATGGGGTACGCCATGACCCTGCAAGAATTGCAACACTCCGTGCAATGCCGTACCCAAATACGGCAGGGGAGTTACAACAGTTTTTGTGCGCGATCAATTGGATGCGCGAGAGTCTGGTAGACTATGCTCGCCAGGTCTACACCGGTTCGATGCAGCATTGGTTAAGACGCGACGCACAAAGCGTGCAGCGGCTGGGATCAGTATCGAGTTAACTACAGACGAGAAGGCAGCCTTCGACAACGTGAAGGAAATGCTCGCTTCGGCCGCCACTCTCGCTTTTCCTGACGATTCAGCTACAACGTGCCTGCTCACTGATGCCTCTGACGTGGGCTGGGCTCTTATCGTGACTCAAGTCAACAACTATGACGTGAAGGTGTTGGTCCAAGACCAACAACACCAGCTTTTGGAGTGCATGAGCGGCACCTTCACGGGCAGTCAACTGAACTGGACGGTGATTGAGAAAGAAGCCTTTCCAATCGCTCTCGCATGTGATAAACTGGATTACCTGTTGCTCCGGCCGCAGGGATTTCGGATGTTCTGTGATCATCGGAACCTTATTCACGTCTTCGCTCCCGACGAGCATGTTAAGAAGCACGTGAAGGGCAAGCTGTTACGCTGGTCCATGAAGTTGATGAACTACAACTACATGATTGAACATATTGCCGGACCCCAGAATGTTTGGGCCGACATGGTCAGCAGGTGGGCTGGTAACCACATGCCGGTGACCACTGCAATCAGAAGGATTCATACAACATCAGCAACATCTCAACAAGAGCTAGCACTGGAGGTGACAGAGCCGACCATCTCGACGCTCCGCCCTCTCGACGACGACAACTTTGTCTGGCCGACTTTTGTGGAGATTATGTTGGTACAGTCGCAGTACGAAGCTCCGCCTGAAGCCGAGCGCTCTGACGACAACATTTTGACTCTCAACAACCGCATTTGGATTCCTGTCCAAGCTAAGGATCTCATCCTACGACTTTTCATCATCGCCCATTGTGGGGCTCAAGGCCACCGTGGAATTGCGGCGATGGTGGAACATATTCGTCGTTTGTTCGTGATTGACCATCTCTCCTCCCTGGCGTCCGCTTTCGTTCGCCAGTGCCGGCTGTGCCTGCATTCGAAAGGGGGGAAGATCATCCCCAGAACGTGGGGTGAAACGATTGATTGATGCGAACGCAATGGAGTTCTCCATTTTGATTTTCTCTCGATGGGAGAAAGCTTTGGTGACTCCAAGTACATCTTGGTCCTCAAGGACCATGCTTCCCATTTCTGTGAACTTGTCGTGGCAGGCACAGCCGACAGCACGGTAACGGTGGAGGCGTTCCTGGCGTGGCACTCTCGGTTTGGGTTGCCGCCCAGTTGGGTCTCAGACCAAGGAACACATTTCAAGAATGAGGTGGTGAGTGAGCTATCAAGAAGGCTTCGCACGAAGCAGGAGTTCACCCCCGCCTATTGCCCGTGGATCAATGGCTCAGTGGAGCGCGTGAACCGGGATATACTCCAAGTGATCCGAACAATGATCTTGGAGTACAAGATAAGCTATCACGACTGGGTGTATCTGGTACCGATGGTTCAGTCCAGTTTGAACCACACGCCGGTGCCCTCGTTGGGTAGGTAACAAGGCGCCGATCGAGTTATTCACGGGACTTCCATGTCCAACACCGCTACGAGAATTTTACCTGCCTGGTACGGGTGGATTCCAAGCGATACCGGCGAATGACAAGATCGAAGAATACCTCACGGATCTGCGCAGCAGCATCCAGGCCATGCATCAAGTGGTGGAGGACCAACGGCTAAAGCAGAGGCTGTTGAGCAAGAAACGAGAACGTGGTGAAAACATGGTGACTTTCACTGAGGGAGACTGCGTGTTACGCTCAAGAGTAGACGAGAAGAACGGCAACAAGCTGCTCGTTACCTGGGTGGGGCCGTACCGCGTGGTGCGCGCTGACACACACTCTTTCAGGATTGAACATCTCATCACGGGAGAGAAGCTTGACGTACACGCGTCAAGGCTCAAGTTCTACGCAGACTCCAGCTTGGAGATCACGGAAGAACTCTTGGAGCACGTCTCGTCCCAAGGAATCGTCTTGGCGATCGAGAAGCTCAAAAGTCGTCGGTGGAACAGTACCATTGGTGATTTCGAGATACTAGTGCAGTGGAAGGGACTTGAGGAGATCGAGGACTCGTATGAACCACTGGCAAGTCTTACTCGAGACATTCCTGCTCTTGTGAACCAGTACGTGGCCACTGCGGATCAAGAACTTAAAGTACGCTGGCAGCAGGCGACCTCGACTGGTGAGCGGCAGCAGACAGAGTCAACGGAGGTGCGGAGACGGTAAGGCCGCCGGCCAATACGCGCCGGAGGTCCAGGCGTCGACGGCCATCCTCGCGTTCGGCAAAAACAAACAGAAGTCCTCTGGCCGTGGCTGACCCACAGGCGGCGAGAACAGAGGCAAGACCTGGCAATCAGGCCCGAGACGCATCCACCCCGAGGCATCTCGCAGAGATTCAAGCTGAGGATCAAGGTGTGAGCTATCGAACTCGTTTACGGCTCGCTGCGGCCGACAGACTGGCACAGGAGGCCACAGAAAAGTGAACAACCATCCAATGTTGGAGCGAAGAGCTTTATCAGGAATGACCTGGGCCAGATACGTCTGACTGCCAGGGTTGTGAATGATGGAGTCGAAGTCCAGCGGCGGAATCAAGCTTTGGGGTCTGTGTGGTGGATCCTGAGCATCAAGCTATCATCCGCCGCCAGATCAACATTCAGAGTTTGACAACTAGACAGTGAAAGACTGGTGTCACCAGATCAATCACAGAGGGAGACGGTTGGCTTGAGGCCTCAGGCCCAACCCCTTCCACTTGGCGACGGCAAGCCCAGGCAATCTGGCTTGCCGGAAACTTTCATGTGGATCTTGTATAACAGGCCTCCAGTGATCCAAGTGGAATCATTGGTTGCCTTTCATGTTGCCTTTGATGTTGCCTTGCCATCATCAAGGGCTAGATACTTTCATTGAGATGGAAGGACGGTGACGACTGTCCATTCCTCTCACTTCACATTTCACCAGCTAGAGAGCAAGTGACCAATAGACTAGGCTACAAGTTCCCAGCAGGATCGCCACCTGCCTTGCCCGGTGTTATCATCATTTTTCAAATTTCCGGAACACCACAGATGGCTAGCAGCGGAGCAAGCCACCTAACTACCTTTTCCCAGGAAGAGTCTCACGTAGCCCGCTTTAGATTTCGCCCATCCTCGCACCCATCGCACCTGCACCATGAGCCGACAGACTACCAGATGCACGACTGCTACGAACTCCAGGCAGCGCCGCGGCACGACATGTAGAGAGCTCACGAACGATGAGAGGCGCTGTAGCGTCAGCGAGTTGCTGCAACGGTCAACTGATGGCATCCCACGTGAAGCAGCGATGGTTGCGGTGGCCATCTGCCACGCTGTCTATCCGCGCACGGTCTTCCGTATCTGGCACCGCGCTGAGAAGACTGCCGAGGTCGAGGAGTTCTACGCCGCTGACTCACTGAAATGTGCTACGAGGTGGCGTCCTGTCGACCATTCGGCTGCGCTAGAACGGCTGCGGGCCGTCCCATTCAACCAGCGCTCGACTATCCGGTCTGCCCATGACACTGAGTCGTCACCAAGGTGAAGCCCGCGCTGCAGCCAGCGTGACCACGCCCCGTCTCGCCGATCTAAACAAGCATCAGCGACTTCTGCACTGCCTCAGCCAGGTTGACAAAGATTTGGGCCGGTTGGACGACATGTTCGACGCCGCCCACGCGAATGAAAAGCTCTTCTACGTGACTGAAGTGGCAAAGAGGTTTGTTCTCCTTCCGGATGAACCAGTGCCCGAGCGCCCCTTGCAGAGTAAGCGCCACATCGGCAAGATCATGTTCCTTGCGGCTGTTGCTCACCCGCGCTGGGATGCTGCAGCTGGACGCCACTTCGATGTGTCTGGCCGTTCATCGTGCATACCCCGGCGGCTAGAAGCAGCCGCAACAGACCTGCCGGTACCCTCGTGCTGCAGAATGTTTCGGTGAACAAGTCGACGTACCGCGAGAAGCTGATTGCCAATCTGCCTGCGCTGTCCTCGCGCTTCCCTTCGGCTACGAGGCAGCACACTGTCGTGCAGCAGGACAACGCCCCCGCCCTCATATCGACCCCTCCGACCCTGTTTTCATGGCTGCTGTGGCAGCGAGCGGCTTGGATGTTGAGCTCAAGTCCCAGCCGCCTAACTGAATGTGTGGTGTTCAACGCTGTCCAGGCAAGACATCAGAAGAAGATAACGAGAACACTGGACGATCTAGTCGTCGCAGTGACTGAGGCGGTTTGGGAGCTCCCATGCTTCACGCGAAACGAGGTGTTTCTCTCGCTACAGGCAACAATGGAGGCATTCATGAAGGATGGCGGGGCCAACACCTTCCGTGCTGCGCACATGTCGAAAGATAATTTGGCTCGGGAGGGAAGACTTCCCGTGAGGTTTTGCTGCTCCCGTGATGCTGTACTTTCTGCTGTCCCTGCGACTGGATCGGCTGTGTAACTCCATAATAATACCAAGTGCTTTAAAGCGACAACAGTTTTGGTTTTGGCTCAAGAATGGTACGTGTGAATCGGAGTGGTACATTCTCACGGGCTTTACCAGCCAATTAAATGACTGGTCAGCACGCTTTTCCAATTGCGGACACCATCTAAGTGTGTCACAATTCATTTGCCTTTCTGCATTTGTTCGCACGGACGATTTTTTGGTACGCACCGCTCACGGTTCACTGGCGTTCCATCTCCAGGGTTGGTACACTGTACCAGTTTTAGCTACCGCGAATTACCGGTATGGGTTGGAACTTGGTTGGCGCGGTTGGTATTTTTACGGTATGGGCGTAGCTGCTGGTGTCAGCGTATGGGCCAATGTTGGTAGTGAAGAGGGCAGCTGCATATCCAAGCCGCTAGTCGGTGTCAAGTTCGTTGGGTGTAACGCAAGAGTATACTCCGCGTTCCACCCTTTCTTGCGCATCCGTTTTGCCTTGTATTGCTGCATGCGTACCGCCGAAGCTCGCGTATCGTCAGCGGTTCCAACACAATTGGTGGAGGTGGATCAGGAGGACTTGCTCTATCGACCCACCACTGAGCGTGAAAGTCTGCAGGTTTCATCGGGGTATTCGAGCGCTGGCAAAGTGCGAGCATGGGATTCCGGTGGTTCGGGTGAAGTCAGTCCATGGTCGAGCAGTAATTAAATCGAGTTGGTCCAGACACTTCTTGAGCGCATATTTGGATGATCGTGGTGCACTACTGCTACTTCGGTCTGCTTCCCTTTTTTTCCGATTTTTTTGCTGCCCATTTTTTTAGTAGGTTATGCCTATTTTGTTTATGTATTTCCCCAGGGATCTCCAGGTATAACCCATGGTTTGCAATGTTGTCCGAAAATGCTGCTGGAAATATAAAACTCACGACAGGATATTTTTTTCGGCATGGAGAATTTATTCCTCTGTGTAAATGCCCTCCTTCACGCCCTGGGTCACCGAGTCGTAGTCTTCGCCGGAGTTACGGCAACGGGCCCTCATCTTCGCTTCGTATTCACGGCGCTTCTTATTCCACTGAACCAACGCATCGTGCGCGATGGACGTCAGCATGGGGGGAAGCAATGGCGCGAATATGGGAGTGGGCATCACCGTTGAGTATTCGTAGAACTTCTCCTCTTCATTTAAGTCATCAGCGCGTCTCTTCGGCATGATGAGCGGGGGGTTGAACTTGCTTGGCGCCGGGGGAAACTTCACAGGCGCGGGGGTCGAGTGGCACAGCTGTGCCGTGTCGTGCTGGCGGTGCAGGAGCTGATCTGCGACGACCAGCCGAATTCCCACTAAAGAATTCTTTGTGGTGTTCCGGAAATTTGAAAAATGATGATAACACCGGGCAAGGCAGGTGGCGATCCTGCTGGGAACTTGTAGCCAAGTGTATTGGTCACTTGCTCTCTAGCTGGTGAAATGTGAAGTGAGAGGAATGGACAGTCGTCACCATCCTTCCATCTCAATGAAAGTATCTAGCTCTTGATGATGGCAAGGCAACATCAAAGGCAACATGAAAGGCAACCAATGATTCCACTTGGATCACTGGAGGCCTGTTATACAAGATCCACATGAAAGTTTCCGGCAAGCCAGATTGCCTGGGCTTGCCGTCGCCAAGTGGAAGGGGTTGGGCCTGAGGCCTCAAGCCAACCGTCTCCCTCTGTGATTGATCTGGTGACACCAGTCTTTCACTGTCTAGTTGTCAAACTCTGAATGTTGATCTGGCGGCGGATGATAGCTTGAAGCTCAGTATCCACCACACCATCCGTTGGCGACACTGCTCACACCATTCGAATTATCCTGGTCTCGTTTTTCGTTTTCTACCTGCAGCGGGGCTGCAGTAGCTTTAGCTTAGAGGAAGCTTGATTAAGGTCTACGACCTTCGTTCTTATGCCAAGAACAGGGGTGAGTCAAGGGTAAAGCCTACCCTTCTCCTAGAGACTTGAATGACCTTAAGAAAGGTGCTTCTGCTCTACTATGTGTTTTCCAAACTGAATGTATTGATCTTA
>AWVW02035266.1:0-45457 GCA_000500225.2 Phytophthora pinifolia
GATACAAACACCGTCTTCTCTCCTGATGCAGGCCGTCCGATGTTGCCAGCCAGGGTTATTTTTGCCTGCTGCTTTTTTGCGTGTTTGCGAAGCTCTTGCTCTCGTAGGTACTTTCGATGGTACTTCTCCAGATAAACTTTCACATTAGAACTCCTTCCCTTCGAAAATGCTACTGCCGCCTTGCACTTCATGCAAAATGCAAACGCTGCGTGATCACTCAGCAGATTGTTCTCCGGCAAGTGCGCAAAAGCTGGCTGCGGGACAAGCATGATAAAATTGTACCAGTGTGGATTGTGTGCGCCTTTGACAGCATACAGCTTGTCTGGTTCGTCGATTCGAGGCAGCGCGGGCTCAGCATGTTCCTCTTCTTCGCTTGCATTCTCAAGGTTTTCACAGGTTGGCAGCGTGGTGACAAGCTCTCCAGGGGCGGAGGATGCACCACCCGTTTGTTGAGGCAGAGGTGACAGCATGAAGCGTAGCAATACGGGAGGACGGCTTGGAGGTGTTAGCTGTCGTTTGTTCTTGTTCTTGTTCTTCTTCTGCTTCTTCGACGTTTTGTTGGAGAAGAGGCGACGGCTAATGTCACCAGGCGTGGTTGGTGCGGGCGAGCCGTGTCGGTTCACCATGCTTCTGGGGCGACGAGCGCTTGGAGAAGTGGTCAAGCCTGTGTGCTCGGATTAATTGTTGCACAATGAGGGTACATCTTGCTATTTGTATTGAGCGGAAACAAATAATTTGAAACGGAGCAGGGCGCTTTGGACCAGCGCAATGTATGGGCTTCCGTATTGGGAAAGATTAGAGGAGTTCAGAGGAGTTTGCGCAAAACTCCAACTCAGACCGCCTGAGTTGGGGTTGGAGTCAGTTGGAGTTGAAAAAAGCCGAAACGTTGACAGGCCTATGCTAGATACAATGGCACCTACACTTTGGAGCTAGAGAGCACGATGACGCGCCCTGCGTCATCACAGGTTGTCTAAGTTGCCACGTCCCGGGACGATGACGGCCTTGGCTCGGTCGACCCCCGACAGTCTTGTCTTCCTTCTATTACCTTCGATTCACCGACATTCGCTGCACCCGCTGCCATGGCAAGCACTGCGATCTCATTTGCGACGCCCGAGACGGCGCGGTGCTTGCCTTCGCCTTGAATACTGCCGAGCGTTACGCCATCTTGTTCCGCTCCGCTAGATACGACGAATACACAGCGCACAGCACAGCCGGGTGACAAGAGATCATATTGGTGACGCATTTCTAGCGCAGGGGCCAAAACACGTCGCTTTTTGTGGTTGTTCCTGCTTTCGACGTCGCGCGCGTCTTGGCGAGCACGAGGGCGTCCTCCGTTTCGAGCGCATGGTACGGGTCGGGGCACTCGCCGCCCTCCCAGTCAGCCAGAGAGTGCGCCGATAAACTCACCACGAAGCGGTCCAAGGACGCCTGGTCGCTGGCGTTCCGTAGGTCCATCAACGTCGCTGGCGCTTGCTCCAGCATGAAGACCACCGACTTCCGCGTCACCTTGAGCACCACTAGATAGACCAAACGTATCGTTAAGAAAACTGCCGAGCCGCAGTGAGCTACTAGTCCCCCGCTCTTCTCTTACCGCCAAACTCCATGTACGTCGCATTGAGGCGGTGCCAGATCGCGTCCATCTTGATAAACGCTAGTAAAAACACCAACAACTTCAGTCTTGCCGCCTCAAGCAAGCTGCACATCATCAGCCACGCCTCACCTAAAATGAAGAGCTCGTAGAACGCCGCGGGCTCTTCAAACAGCGGCCAGAAGACCTCACTTCTCTCTGCAAAGCGTCCGTCTCCCAGTTGCAGCAGGCCGGCCAGCAAGCACGTCAAGTTGATGCCTGCCACACACAAGGGGTACCATCGCTTGCTCTCCTCCGGTCTCTGCAGCCTGTGAATCCTCCTCATCTCCTTGGGATGCGCCTCGAAGGCGTACATTAGACACTTGAGCGCCAACACTCCTCCTCCTCGGAAGTCCGTCTCCGGGCTTTCATTCTGGAAGCCCAGCTCGACCCAGTTGACCGTTTTTCTGTCGAAAGGCCCGTCCTGGTCGTCCACAGCTCTCCAGAGTCGCTCCAAAGAGCCCTCGAACCACGAATCCCCGGCCACAACCTTATGCGTCAGGTCCTTCTGCAGCTCCGCTAGCTCCCGCATGGCATGCATCGACGGTAAGCCCACAGTAGAATCGGTCCTGGAGCGTCTACCTTTCCAGGACGCCTTGGCAGCCTGAAACCTGCTTGTAGCGGCCACTAAAAGGTCTTCAGCGGTAGGATCCCTCTTGTTGGAGAAGCTGACGGTGGCCGGGGTGGCAGGAAGCTTCAGGCGACGTAGCGTGCGGCCTAGTCTGGAATCAGATCCTCGTCCTGAGTCCGATTTGGACTCAGACTCGGCATCCTGCTGGATTTCGTCGTCCAATGCGACACAGAGCGCGCCGCACAGCTCGCACTCGGCCAGCTCCGGGTGATTGAGGAAGGTACAGACGCGGCAGCTCCAGGCGTTGGGCGGGGTCTCATCCGTGGCGGAGGAAGGGGCCTTGGAGGCGGCTAGCAGCTCGTCCTGGATGTCGCGGGGCAACGCGGCGAAGACGCTCGGGTCGATCTCCATGCTTGAAGTGGCGTAATATCCCATGCACTGCAATAGTGATAATTGTGTATGGCGTTTTTTCTATGGCAGAATGTAAAAATAAATGACAAAACAGGGTATGAATTCCTGGGGGAGATGGTGACTGACTGAGCCCAAGTCCTCATGGGCAACCTCAAAGGCCAATTTCATGCAGTGCGTTGCAGGAGATTTTTGCTCGTGGACGGCCGCGCAACTGACAAACTTGCTGCAGAAGAGCAACGCTGTTGTGGCCAACGAACTGGTCAGAGCTCCGGACTTGTCTACTTTTTCGCTGGTCGCGGTCTAACTGAAGTTGAAGTTGCCTTCGGACTTCGTGTCGGGCTGCCCGGCTTGGCTTTCGTGGTCGTGGTCGTCGTTCGATTGGTTCTGGTCGAACTTTCGGTCCGACGCGGTGAAGAGCTGGCCGTGGCCTTGGTGGGGCTGGCTGCAGGTGTCGGCGCTGCAGGTTTCTGCGACTTGCGGCTCTCCTGCTCGAGATGCACGAGCATATGAACCTCCTCAGCCCACATGGCCAGCGTTTCGTTGGTGCGGCAGGTGGCCTCGTCCCAATGCACAACAGGCGCGAGTTTGCGGCGCTTCTGCTGCTCCAGAACCTGCAGAATGGCGTTCACGCGCTCGGCTGGGAACGCGGCAGGCCCCACGGGCTGCAAGAGCCCTCCGAGGCCTTGCAGGGCCGAGGCTGCAGTCGGTACCTTCTTGACGACCTTCACGGTCGCCGTGGTTGGTGGCTTTTGCTGCGTCGTACTGGATCCAGGTTTGACGGGCGTTGAAGGCGTCGGAGTCTTGGGCTTCGAAGTTGGCACGGCCTTCTTCGGACTTGCGACGGAGCGTGTGGGGCTCACAGCTCGAGGTTTGGCAGCACTTGGCGCTGCTTTGCGCACAGGTTTCGCTGGAGACTTGGCTGTTGTGCTCTTACTTGGCGACGCTTTCCCTTTCGTTGCAGCAGCTTTGCCACGTGGGGAGCTTGGAGTGGCAGTTGTCGCTGGAGTAGCAGGCATCTTGGGCTTTGCTGGCGTGGCAGGTGTGGCTGGCACGGGCGTGGCTGCTGTTGAGGCTGGAGTGACGACTGAGGGCTGCACGCCACCAACGACCTCGAGGTTCAGCACACTGTCGATGGGCAGCCCCACGGCCGTGAGCAAGTTGACATCACGTCTCGAAAACGGCCAGTTGAACATGACGAAGCCGCGTTTACCCTGCGAGGCCATCAAGTTGGCCACGTGCTTGTTGAGAGCTCCGGCGTAGGCTTCCAGTGTTGGAGGTGGTCGAGGTTCTGCTGCCGTTTGAGGAGCTGGCGTGGCAGCTGGTAAGACCGGAGCGGCGTCGCATTGCCCGGTGCCTTGGCCTTCACTTTGCTGCGACTCGCGCAGCAACTGTAGCTTCCTCTGCTCTTCTTCGCGAGCCTGTTGCTCTCGTCTCTCTTCGCCCTGCTGGAGCTGAGTAAGCGTTTGCCTTAGATCGATCGGCAGGTACTTGAGCTTCTCGCCCAGGATCCGCGCACACTGCGCTGCATCCGTCGGCGTCGAGCCTTCTACCAGCAAAACGCCACGAATCACTTCATCCAGATCAAGCGACGTCTGTCGATGAACGACGCGAGGCTGCGTTGGGTCCAGCTCCTCGCTTTCAGGCTCCTCTTGGCTGGCCAAGAGCGATGCATTCTCCGGAGTGGCGATGCTTGGAGTCAATACTTGGTGCAGGATTCGCAACGCCTCCTTGCTCAGCGTCTGCTTTGGCGACTTTGTGTCTCTCATAACAGCATCCCGAAGCAGTCCTAGCAGCGTCGCAACCGCCTGGCGCAGTGCTGCCGCTTGATCGCGGAAGAAGGAGCCGTCGCCGCCTCCGCCAGCCTGTTGGAGCCGTCTCATTCGCGCTTTGCAGACGCGAAGCTGGCGCTTGAAGCAGAACGCGTCCTTGCGTGCATCTCCGCGTTCCTGTTTAAGCTGAGAGATCTGTGCTTCAAGCTGCTTCCGCTTCTGAGCTGCAGCTTCGAGATCGTCGTGCGCTTGCTGGAGGCGCCGCTTTAAGTCGTCGTTATCCTGTATCTGCTGCATAAGCGTATTCCGCATAAGCTGTTCGAAGCAGCAATCGTGTGCGCTCATGGAGACGAAGAGTTCTTGCGCCGTCTCGTTCTCCGCTTTCGTCTTGGAGGCGTCTTCAAGCAAGGAATCGTGTCGCTTTCTAAGGTTCGTGAAGCCCTCGACGAAGAAAGCCAACTGCGCTCGGGAATGCAGCATTTCCGCTCGCATCTCGTCGTGTTGCTCCCGCAAGACTTTGGCTTGCCGAACCAGGAACGCTCGAGCGGCTTGCTCTTTCGCTCGCAGGAGGGTCAACTCCAGTAGAAACTGCTTGAGCTTCTCAAAGCTAGGCGAGCCAGTGTGGACAAGCCGCTCGGCTTTCTTGAACGAAGCTTCGAGGACTTCAAGCTCGGCTAGTTGCTGCTTGATCTCATCGTCGAGGTGGTGGTCCTTGACGTCGTTCTTGGACTGGTTCGACGACGAAAGCGCGGGCAGGAAGGTGTTGTTGAACGTCGGCTTCTTGCTGGCAACAAGTCCGTTCTTGTGCTGATCGACAGACCGTAGCCAAGCGAGGAACACGCCGAGCGACGTGTCTTGATCCAGACAGACCAGCCCCGTTAGCACCCTCTCGATGTCGCCACGGTCTTCGCAGCCTCGAAGGTCGATGCGAAGTGTCTCCGCTAGCAACCGCAATTGAGCAGGAGGAAGAGCATGCACGCACTCCTGTACGAATGGCTTGATCCCCAACATGACACCGCCATGGAGCGGCACCAAGGCTAACTGCAACGGATCGAAACTGCTTGAGATTTATTCGTACCAGGCTTACAGCAAAAGTGGTTTTCTACTACGCCGTGTGTGCAACATAACCAGACATGTCGACGGTCTTGGCCATCATACTGGCCTTGACGAGGGCTTCGTTCTTCTTGGCTGCAGACATCATACCTCTCCATACTGAGATGAGCGTGAGGAAGAAAGCGGCGGCGGCGACGCCAAGTGCCAACGGGATCGGCGGGCCGTACACTCGAGTCGAAGCCTTGGAAGAAGACGACTCGCCCCGAGCCATAGTGCACCGCGGACCGCTCCACAAGTTCGGGTACGAGCATTCACAGCGGGATTCTACGCAAGCTCCAGTCACGAGGCTTGCCTCGCCGAAGCTGCCGCCGACAGTGCAGTCATTGTCGGTTTTACAGAACGCCTTGCCGATGACTTCCGTCACGAGGTTGTCATCGTCCTGGTACTCGTCGATGTGGCTGGCAATCCATTGCTTGGTCGGGTGGCTCTCGGGGTCACAGCCCACCTGCATGTAGCTGTCAGCAGGGCGGTCGTCGCCCAGGTCCTGGTACAGTCGGATGTAGTCGATCTTCATGAACAGGGGGAACTCGTCGCAGATCTTGTTCACGGCCTCGTCCGAGCCGTCACCTCGACATGCCCTGCCGGGGTTTGGAGGCCTCGCGCCCCAGGAACTTGAAAGCGCGACGTTGAAGATGAGCGACATGGGCTCTTCCAGCATCACCTTCTCGGGGTTACTCTTGTTGCCGTTCTGAGGGACGTTAGAGAAGGCGTCCGTCGTGACTTCAAACAACGGACTGCCGTGCAGCATCCACCGCACGTAGCCTTGCTCACCCGTGACCCATTCGAGCTGGTACTCGACGAAGTCCGTATAGGCGCCGAGATGCACGGGCCAGTTGGACGAGATGGCGTCCATTTGGTAGTTGAACGCGCTCATGGCGTTCGACTTGGGCGTCGTGGTTGCATTACGCGGACTGGCGCATTTCGAGTTGGTGTTGTCCGGGTCACACAAGTACGAGCCCATGTACGAGTTCACAAGCGGGTAGCACGTGCCGTTGGTGTTGATGCCCCAGTGGTTCTCTCCGACGCCGTCGATCAGTCCGACGTCTGCGTTCACATCGCCCGAGGCGGGACACGTATCAATCGAGCACGTGTTCTTGGTGATGCCGGCCTTCAGTGCTGCGGCCACCGTGGCGTAGTTCTGCTTGGCGTCGGCGTCCTGCTTGCAGTAGTTGTTCGAGGCGTAGCGAAGTCCTTGGTACCAGGACTTGTGGCCGCGCTCCTTCTTGTAGTAGGAGGTTGGGACGTCGATGTAGTTCGCACCGAGCGTCGTGCACGTGTAGCCGTAGACGCAGTACTGGAAGTCTCCAGTTGACTGGTCCACGGGGAAGAGGCGGAACTCGGCGGGCATACCAGGCGCAATCTGCAACGACGACGAGATGGCAAGACCACCGCCTTCCAGCACGTCGATCTCAGGAGCTCCACGGCCTTGATTCGGGTTCATACCGTAGCCTGGATCATCGTCACAGGCGCTGATGCGCTGGTTGTCGGGGTTGAACACGTCCGGCTCGCACTTGTTGTAGGAGAACGGCCACATGCGGTTCGTCGACGCTGAGAAGATGGCTCGACCGAGGTTCCCCATCATCCAGATACCAGGCCACGTTGGGTAGTAGGACGTGGCGGTCACCTTGCCAGAATTGCCAAGGGCCAAGTCTGGATTCCCCGAGCCTTTTGATACCGCTCCGGGTATTTGGGCTCGCACCTCGAGCATGCCTCCTTGGAAGCAGAACTTGTTCCAGGATTGGACCATCGCCGCTCGGTAGTAAAAGTAGGCGTCTTCATATCCGGGAGGATGTTTGTACATGTTGTAGACCGAGACTGTGACGTTGTCGTTGTCCACTTCAATGTAGAAGTAGCACGTGTCGTCGTCGTCGCACTTGGTGCCCGTCATGTTGTGCGCGTACATCTCCAGAGCTCCATTCACACCATCGGGTTTCTCTAGACTGGTCCACATGTGATCGTCTCCCGGTCGAAAGCTGCGGTTGGCCACGTTGAATTCATCGCTCATGACGAGGTCCCATGTCCTGCCGCGAGAGCTGACGTACGTTTGTCGATCACCCGGCGTGGCAGAGTCGACCCAGCTCTTGAGCCCCGACTTGGTCGGGTATTCCGTCGAGCTCTTTTTCCCTGCCACCAGCGTTGCCGTCAAGGCGAAAGCCCACGCACATCCTATCGGCATCCGCATCTTCTCTCTCGGAACGCGGCACGTTCGAGACTGAGGCGGCGATGGCAGCCTCTACCTCTGTGGAACTGGCGAGACGGCTTCCGACATCTGCTTCGACGCACGTACGCTGCAGGTGAGGCAACATGTGGGCAGAAAGAGGTCTCGGAACTCGAACACCAGACGTCAAAGGCAGAGACGAGCATATTAGCTTCGGACACCAAAAATGCCGAGCAAGTGTAGCGAGCAAGTGCCCGAGCACGAAGTATACTCGGTCTGGCTGAATCCATCGACGTCAACATATTCGACCACAAAAATCTATGACACTCATCAGTTTCTACCCCGAGCTGCACGTAATCTTACACAAAATTGCTCTTGTAGTTGTCCTTGGGCCGGCCGGAGCAGCTTGACGGGCGCATGTCAAACTCTCCGTTTAACTTGCCCTCCCGCTGTCTGGCTTCTCGTTCGGCTTCCTTCATCTTGAGCATCTTCTTCAACTCCTTCGCCGTCACGAGCGCAGCCAGCCACACCGAGCCGACGGAGAGCAAGATGCCGAAGCAGCCCACTCCGATCGACAGCACCATGGGCGGTCCGTACACGCGATTTGCGAGGCTGCTGGACTTCTCCGACATGTCGGACTGCGGCTCCGTACAGCGTGGCCCACTCCACGATGACGTCGAGCATAGGCAGCGAGACTTCACGCACGTCCCCGTCTTCAATGCAGTCGAGCCGACGCTGCCACCAATGGTACAGTCGTCGTTGTTCCGGCAAAACCCCTTGCCGTTCACCGTCTTGATCGGGTTGTCGTTGTCCGAGTACTCGTCGACATGGCCTTCGATCCATTGCTTGGTCGGGTGGCTCTTGGGATCGCAGCCGATCTGCATGTAGCTGTCTTTAGGGAGGTCGTTGCCTTGGTCCTGGTACAACCGAATGTAGTCGATCTTCATGAACATTGGGAACTCGGCACAGATGCGGTTGGATTCCTCGTTCGTACCGTCGCCACGGCATTCTTTGCCGGGATTCGGAGGCGTCGCTCCCCACGAACTGGACAGAGCGACGTTGAAGATTATGTACATGGGCTCTTCCAGCATGACTTTGACCGGGTTGCTGCTGTCCTTGTTCTGCGGTACGTTGGAGAATGCATCGGTGGTGACCTCGAAGATGGGGCTGCCGTCCAGCATCCAGCGCACGTAGCCGTTCTCGCCCGTTGTCCACTCCATCTGAAAGACCAGATAGTCCGTATAGGCGCCGAGATGCACGGGCCAGTTGGACGAGATGGCGTCCATCTGATAGTTGAAAGGACTCATGGTTTTCGATTCGGGTGTCGTGGTTGCATTACGCGGACTGGAGCATTTCGAGTTGGTGTTGTCCGGGTCACACAGGTACGAGCCCATGTACGAGTTCATGAGGGGGTAGCACGTGCCATTGGAGTTGATACCCCAGTGGTTTATGCTGGCGTCGTCCATGACCCCAATGTCTGCGTTGACATCGTTTGAGGCAGGACACGTATCAATGGAGCACTTATTCTCCGTGATGCCCTTCTTCACAGACGCAGCGACCGTGGTGTAGTCCTGCTTGGCGCTGCCGTCGGGGTGACAGTTGTTATTCGCGCCGTAGCGAAGACCCTGGTACCACGACTTGTGGCCGCGCTGCTCCTCAAAGTACGCCGTGGGGACGTCGATGGCATTCGCTCCTTTCGTCATGCAGCTACCTGAGTACAGGCAGTACGGGTTGCCCGCGTCTGCTCCAGTGAGATCGGGAGGGAAGAGGCGGAACTCGGCAGGCATACCAGGCGCAATCTGCAACGACGACGAGATGGCAAGACCACCGCCTTCCAGTACGTCGATCTCGGGAGCTCCACGGCCCTGGTTCGGGTTCATACCGTAGCCTGGACTATCATCGCAGGCGCTGATACGCTGGTTGTCGGGGTTGAACACGTCCGGCTCGCACTTGTTGTAGGAGAACGGCCACATGCGGTTCGTCGACGCCGAGAAGATGGCTCGACCGAGGTTCCCCATCATCCAGATACCAGGCCACGTAGGGTAGTACGCCCTTGAGGCCACTTTACCGTTTTTACCCAAAGCCAGATCGGGGTTGCCTGACTTGTCGGAGACCGCGCCGGGAAGCTGAGCGCGCACCTCGAGCATGCCTCCTTGGAAGCAGAACTTGTTCCAGGACTGCACCATCCCTGACCGGTAGAAGAAGTAGGCGTCTTCGTACCCAGGAGGATACTTGTACATGTTGTAGACGGAAGTCTTCTGTTTCTCGTCCAATACTTCAATGTAGAAGTAGCACGTTCCATCGACGTCACACTTGGTACCCGTCATGTTGTGCGAGTAGATCTCCAGAGCTCCATTCACACCATCGGGTTTAGCGAGACTGGTCCACATGTGATCGTCTCCCGGTCGAAAGCTGCGGTTGGCCCTGTTGAACTCGTCGCTCATGACGAGGTCCCATTTCCGGCCGCGAGAGTTCATGAACATTTGTCGGTCATTCGGTGTGGCAGGGTCCACCCAGCTCTTGATCCCTGACTTTGTCGGGTATCTGGAGATCGTCAAATTGTTCTTCGCCGATGCAACAGCGAATACGAAGGCCGCAGTTAAAGCTGCTGCGAAACGCATACTCGCTCTGTTTTGCGAGTCAAATAGTCCACTACCTCGGACACTAGTGAACTTGAAGAGGTGAATCGAAGAGTGAACTTTTCCACCGTCAGACGGATTTCCTCTGATCTGGTCTGAAGTCAGCGCGACGACTGAGAGCACGTGCACCGCATTTTTCCACCATCGTGTCAGCTGTGAAGCCACCTGGATACGAACACTGAAGCATTGCCAAAAGCGCCCACAAACGCAAAAAAAACGTATGTGTTTGCACCTCGAACCTCATACCGAGACGCAACATGCAAAACCTGTGAAAGGTTTTGGTTAGGCACTCGATATTTACAGTTTTTCGCCGAACGTGTCTATAAACAGCGTTGGCTTTTAGACGAAGTTTTGGCTGTAGTTGTCCTTCGGCCTCTGGTTCGTTGACTGGTTGAGACTGCCGCCATCGTCCACTATACTGCCCGCCATCTTGGCATTCGTCTTGGTCAAAGCCGCAGCCTCCTTCTTGACGGAGATCATGGCCATGTACACGGACACGGACGTCAAGAAGAGAATGATGCCGGCAATGCCCAGGGAAAGCCCCATGGGCGGGCCGTACGCACGACCCGTCAGGCTACTGGTGCTACTGCTCGTGGATCCAGACAGTGCGGTGGTGCAACGCGGACCACCCCAGGACGACGAGTGCGTGCACTCACAGCGCTTCTTCACACACTTCCCCGTCTTCAACGCTGTCCGGTCAAGGCTTCCACCGATAGTACAGTCATCGTCTACCGTGCAGAAGGCCTTGCCAGACACCTCCTTCCACTGGTTATCGTCGTCTTCGTACTCGTCAATGTGTCCATCGATCCACTTCTTGGTCGGGTGGCTCGCCGGATCGCAGCCCAGTTGCATGTAGTTGTCAGCGTCAAGATCGTCGCCCAGGTCCTGGTACAGCCGCATGTAGTCGATCTTGAGGTATATCGGGAACGAGTCGCAGATGCGGTTGGCTTCGTCGTCGGTACCGTCGCCACGGCATTCACTGCCGGCATTCGGGGGCGTCGCTCCCCACGAACTCGACAGCGCGACGTTGATGATGAGGGACATGGGCTCTTCCAGCATCACCTTCTCGGGGTTGGTCTTGTTCGAGTTCTGCGGCACGTTGGAGAACGCTTCGGTGGTGACTTCGAACAACGGACTTCCCTGAAGCATCCACCGCACGTAGCCGTTCTTGCCCGTGACCCATTCGAGCTGGTACTCGACGAAATCCGTATAGGCACCGAGATGCACGGGCCAGTTGGACGAGATGGCGTCCATTTGGTAGTTGAACGAGCTCATGGCGTTCGACTTGGGCGTCGTCGTTGCATTACGCGGACTGGCGCATTTCGAGTTGGTGTTGTCCGGGTCACACAAGTACGAGCCCATGTACGAGTTCACAAGCGGGTAGCACGTGCCGTTGGTGTTGATGCCCCAGTGGTTCTCTCCGACTCCGTCGATCAGTCCGACGTCTGCGTTCACATCGCCCGAGGCGGGACACGTATCAATCGAGCACGTGTTCTTGGTGATGCCGGCCTTCAGTGCTGCGGCCACCGTGGCGTAGTTCTGCTTGGCGTCGGCGTCCTGCTTGCAGTAGTTGTTCGAGGCGTAGCGAAGTCCTTGGTACCAGGACTTGTGGCCACGCTCCTTCTTGTAGTAGGAGGTTGGGACGTCGATGTAGTTCGCACCGAGCGTCGTGCACGTGTAGCCGTAGACGCAGTACTGGAAGTCTCCAGTTGACTCGTCCACGGGGAAGAGGCGGTAGTCGTCAGGCATACCAGGCGCAATTTGAAGAGACGACGATACGGCAAGACCACCGCCTTCCAGCACGTCGATCTCAGGAGCTCCACGGCCTTGATTCGGGTTCATACCGTAGCCTGGATCATCGTCACAGGCGCTGATGCGCTGGTTGTCGGGGTTGAACACGTCCGGCTCGCACTTGTTGTAGGAGAACGGCCACATGCGGTTCGTCGACGCCGAGAAGATGGCTCGACCGAGGTTCCCCATCATCCAGATACCAGGCCACGTAGGGTAGTACGCCCTTGAGGCCACTTTACCGTTTTTACCCAAAGCCAGATCGGGGTTGCCTGACTTGTCGGAGACCGCGCCGGGAAGCTGAGCGCGCACCTCGAGCATGCCTCCTTGGAAGCAGAACTTGTTCCAGGACTGCACCATCCCCGCTCGGTAGTAGAAGTAGGCGTCTTCGTACCCAGGAGGATACTTGTACATGTTGTAGACGGAGATCGTCTGCGTCTCGTCCAATACTTCGATGTAGAAGTAACACGTTCCATCGTCGTCGCACTTGGTACTCGTCATGTTGTGCGAGTAGATCTCCAGAGCTCCATTCACACCATCGGGTTTCTCTAGACTGGTCCACATGTGATCGTCGCCCGGTCGGAAGCTGCGGTTCTTGGTGTTGAACTCTTCGCTCATGACGAGGTCCCAGGGCCTGCCACGGGAACTCGTGTACGTTTGCCTATCGTCTGGGGTGGCCGGATCCACCCAAATCCCAATGCCCGACTTGGTCGGATACGTCGTACTCGAGCTGTTCTTGGCTGCCTGTACAGTCGACGTCACCAGCAAAGCTGCCCACGCCACGAAAGCTGCGAACTTCATGCTGAGAACTTCCCAGTGAGAAGGGAGATATGACGAGTTTTGGACAGTCAGTTCCTCTTCAGCCTGGCGAAATGCGTGCGCCAGTGGCGGCAAAAAGTGGAGTGCGCGGAACTTGCTTTTTGGCACGCCACCACTGCCAGCTTCTTTTTGTCGTTCGCACCGAGTGCCACACATACCAGATATTATAGTGGCGACGTCGGGTTGTGCCGGTTCACCCATCTAATGGCAAAAAACGTGACTGCGTAGAGGAAAGGCGGATTTTATGACTTTCGGGGCAGGACGTCATGGATCGACGCATCAGGATCTGCGGCGCTTTGCGTTGGAGAGGATCGGAAATGGCAGGAAGACGCCAATGCAAGATAACTTTCTATCTGCTCAAGGTTTGGCTGGGAGGGTCGAGGGCGGTTCGTTCGAACAGCGGGAGAAGTGGAGTGCTGATCCGCCCACTCTCCGCGCTCACAAACAGCAAAAGCCTGGCTCTCCTTTTGCGGTCACGACATCTGCACCGAATCCACACGTAGAGACAACGGTGACTTTCGCCGCGATGTTGAGTGAGGTGAAATGGAGCGTCGGTGGAAGCCGAGCCAGGAAGCGCTGGTTCACGCTGCTCTCAAGGGGTGATTTCCTGTGAGCACTGGTACTAGAGAACGACCAAATTACCTGTATTATTCGGTGCAGCCAACGTTGTTTGTCCGTCTTTACGCAGTGCTGAGCCGGTATTTACCAGCTGCGGATACAAAAAATTGAAAACTAAACTTCTTACCATATTATGGTATTGGACAGATTTGGACGGACAGAACACGCGCAAGGTCGCATGGCTGTAAATATGGAGAGTAACGGCGGCAGGAGTTATGCAGCTCACATCGCAACTAATGTGGCGATCGAGGCCTAGTCGGAAAGCACGAAGACAAAATTGCACGTGTTACTCGGTCCATCGCAGCGTGTCGTCGCTTTGGTGCATCTCGCACTTGAAGCTGTTTCACACACTGCGTCTAACGCAAACATGCAGCTGGAACAAGACGTTCCGGGTCAAGCGAGCTCTGACGACGCGGCGTGGCTAATCCGCTCCATTCGCAAGGGTTCTAGCCTCGTGATTCACCCTTCCAAGCTCTTCGAGAAGAGACCTTCAATCGTTCCGGAGACAAATCGCCGCGTGAGGACATGGTCCTTGCAGTGGAGCCAAGAGCGAGAGCTTCACAGTGCCAGCCGTCCCAGCAGTCCGGTGGCAGACTACGTCGCAGCCGCGGCAGTATTCGGACGCTGCATGGTGATGCCGCTACTGCTGCTAGTCGTGCTCATCCTCACGAACTACCTCACCACCGCCAACTTCTTCATCGGAGCGGCAGATAGCTACTTCGCGTATAGCCAACTCGACCCCGTCATGCACGGTGGATGCTCGGGCTGCATCTGCTCCTGTCGGAAAGTGTTGATGCAGCTCAGTGCCTTCGGAACGGATGCCATCATGAACAAGCCAGCGTACGAGGATCTCCAAGCCATTGCAACGGAGGCTGTAGCGGCTGGGGACTACAGTCGGCTGACACCTGAAGCTCTCGCTCTTGCCGACCAACTTGACGCCGACGGAGCGGTATGCTCCACTGGTGTGAACGACTGGGGAACGCCGAACATCGTCCTGGCCTCCGGACCTGAAGGCGTGTTAGCGGTCATCACTACGCTAAGACTATCGTTGTCGCCCCAGATGCTTCGTGAACTGGAAGTAGCGGTGGAACGGAAAGACGAGTGCGTCTCGCGCTGGGACATCGGCATCCTGTTGCGGCTGTTCAAGTTCCAGAACGTCAAGAACAGCCTCGACTACTCGTCTGTACCAGCCGCTGATGTCATCACGTTCCCGCACTACACGGACTGCAGGCCGGACATCCCGAACGAGGGCATTGTCGGTGAAAAGCTGGCTCATGCGACGGACGGAGAAGACTTGCTGGCGGTTGTGCCGGATATCCTGAAGTTGTTCCCGTACCAGTTCACCAGCAGTTTGCCACATATCTCACGCTACATCCCGGCCAAGAACACCATCTACCACGTCAAGAAAGTCACGCAGCCGCTCTTCAAAGGGTACTACGCTGGCTGTCGAGTACGCGTCGTGAACACGACTGGAGTGTACGTTGAAGATACGTGCTCGTTCATAGAGCGTTGGCGTAAGTACGGGCTGATGTTGCAGGCTCCCGATGACTTACCCGTCTGCTCTTCTGGCGGCGTGTGCGTCCACAACCAATACAACTCCGAGTGGGAGTACACAAACGATGTGAACCCGAAGGACCCCACGCGACTTGACCAGATCATCAGCGTCTTCCGAAGCCGCTATGCAGACACCGTAAGCTTGAGCGTGTTGCCAGCCATGGTCGTAGCGCAGATCCTCTTGATGGGCATCGTGAGTCTCTACCAAGTGATGTCGCACCAGCGGTCCGTGCTGCTCACGCAGGTCTGGGCTTATCGCTGCCAGAACGGCCGCATGCAGCCGATCTACCTTGCACAGATCACGTATCACCTCGCGTTCAACTCCAACTCGTACTACCTCGGACTCTCCACAGGCACCTTGTCAACGGCTTCGGTCGTGAACCTTACGCTGAGCTTCTTCGCCTTCAACTACTCGTTCATCAACTTGCTTCGAGCGAGATCGGGCGAACAGGTACTGGACCGAGGCTTCCGCATCCCGTGGGAGATCCTGCAGCTCGTCACGACCTCGTGTGTCGCTGTTGTGCTGCTCTATCTGCGACTAACGTCGTGGGCGTTTATTGGTGAGATGAACGGCCAACTGTTACGACGGACGTCGCGCTTGGGAGCAAAGTACTGCGGCTTGAATGACTCGTGTTACATCTTCACCATCAACTTGGTGTTTGTCGTGGCTTTCTTCGGCATCGTCATGGGCCTAACAGCCCACGTCGTGGTCATCCTTCAACAGAAATACAGTAGCATCCACAACGCCAAGACCCGCGTCACCCAGTCTCCAAACGCCACAGCCATCGTCGAGGTCCGTCCCAAGAGCAACATCGGCGACGAGTTCGTGAAAGCTAAAGGGAACTCTCCCGAGCGTCCGCAACTTTCGAGTTTCGAGCGCAACTGCCTCGGTGGCAAGTTCACGCGCCTCTTTCAGGACTGCGGAGACTTCGCGTACGTCACAGTCACAGGCAAGAGGTGCACGACCGTCGAGGCGTTGCTGCTGTGCGGCTACCTCTTCTACGGAGACCACGTGTACCAGGCCAACTCGGTCGGGTTGCTTCTGGTTGCGCGAGTCCTGCCCCGCAAGGTCATCCGAACCTTCAATGTCATCTTGCTGCGCTGGCAGGTGGACCCCGAGCACGGCACGCTCTCCCAGATCAAGTCCTGCACGTGGTTCGACGCCAGCACCGACAACTACATCATCTCCGAGGCCGTGCCCGTGGCCTGAATATCAACTGCCAAAGTATCTTGCTTTCACTAAGATCCCAAGTTGAAGTAAGATGTAGCCATTTATTCCGTACCCATCTCTGATTGGCTAATATCCAAGCAATATTGGCCTCTGCCGTCCCCTTTTGAGTAACGGGTGTCAATACTCGAAAACCGCTGCACCCTCCTCAGCCGTGACTCCTTCCGCTTGTAGCTCAGCTTCTCCGCATCGTCCGTACCCCCCTCTTGGTTCATCTTCTGCCTCATCGTCTCAGCTCTCCAGACGTTGTCGAACCGCGCTGAAAGACCTCCTACAAGCCCAGGAAATCCACTTGGAACGGCCATGTCGGGCGTTGAACAGCCGCTGCTTTCTGTGGCCTCTAGCGGCTCCGCCAACGCGTGCCAGACGCCGCCGATGCAGCGAACACGCTTCATGGACCGCCGCGGACGCTTTAAGCAGTCGCTAGGTCAATTTAAGTGGGTGGAAGCTGCTGGTTTTGAGCTTTTCGTCAAGTCGTGGTGGTAGTTGACGGAATGTGATGTTGTGCGCGTGTAGCATCTACCGCAAGGGCGGCGACTGGCGCAAAATCTACTGGGACGACCCGTTCCACACGGTGATCAACACGCGCACGTCGCGGATCATCTGGGGCGTCTTCATCGCCTACTTTTTCATCATTCTCTTCTTCGCGCTGGCGTATCTGGATGTGTCGGTGCGGCACCCGACGTGCCACGTCGGACTCGAGAGCATCATGGAGGCCTACGTCTTCTCGCTTGAGACCATTGTGAGTAGTGGCGGGGTTGCAGGGAATATTGCAGTGCATTAGGCTCATGCTTGGGCTTTGGGCAGATGACGATCGGCTACGGTGCACCTACGGACGACATTTTCTACGGCGGATGCACGTCCATCGCCACGCTGTTGACCCTCGAGGTAAGTTGACGAGTTGTAGTCCAGTATTGGCTGCTAAAACGTTGTGGTCGTGGACATTTACTGCAGTCATTTGCTGGCATCATCCTGGATTCGGTCTGCATCGGCATCTTCTACGCGCGCTTCTCCCGTGCCAATGTGCGTATAAGTATTATACTAGAAGTATGTTTTTGCTGTTGTGCTAATTAATTTCCTGGTTGTCCTTAGCAACGGGCAAACACCATCATGTTCACGAATTCAGCGGTGATTCGCAAGATCCGCGGCCACTACTACTTCATGTTCCAGACATGCGAGCGCCGTAAGCATCAGCTCGTGGAGGCTCACGTTCGACTGTACGCTGTGCGTCATGAGGCAGAGGACGACGCCGACGAGCCCCGTGATTTCCTTTTCCAGTGCCACCAAATGCGAATTCAGCAGCCTGATGACGACTGCGGCGCGATGCTTCTCATGGTGCTGCCTCAGGTCGTCGTGCACCGCATCGACCAGTGGAGTCCATTGTTCCCGCCCGAGTGTCTGCCTCGTGAAGGTGGAGACTCGAAAACGTGCGCTACTTATCCCGATCCGACCCAGCGTCAGGTGGATATTGACAACGGGAACCGTGAAGGCAGACTACCGGGTGCTCCGAAGCTTTACCAAGAGCCTACCAAGACGCAGATCGTGAACCATCTTCGCAAGAGCGGCCTGGAGGTTGTCGTGATTCTGGAGGGCATCGACAGTTCGACGTCGAACACCATGCAGGCGCGCAACTCGTACACTGACGAAGACATCGCTTGGGACGCCACGTTTGAGCGCTGCGTGATGAAAACTCCGAGGGGCCTTTGCGTCGACTTCGACCGCTTCCATCTGCTCAAACCGGCACCACTGGACGCCAAACGTTGCGTCATGCCGTCCCAGTTCTGAAATGGAATGCAGAATGAACCACTTACGATACTAAGCGATATAACATGTACACAGGGTGTTCGACATAGAAACCAATAATTTTGACAGCGGATTTAGAAACCAAAATTCGGCATTTCTAACCTTGCCACCCGATGGTTTCCGCTCGCCTGGTGTACGTGCTGTCCCCTGCCAAGACGCTGGACCTGTCGGTCTCTCGCGTCTCTCAGTGTTCTCAGCCGCGTCTGCTGTCGGACGCACACGAGTTGATCGAGCAACTCCGCTCGCTCTCGCAGGCCAAAGTCAAGTCTCTTCTGGGGGTGAGCGACGCCCTGGCCAAACTTAATTTCGACCGGTTCCAGAGCTTTGACGTGACCGAGACTGCCACCAAGGCTGAAAAACCTCATGAAACCCTAAAACAGGCTGCTCTGGCCTTCAATGGACCGGCATATCAGGGTCTGGGGGCTCATAACCTGTCGGTTTCGGACCTCGAGTTTGCCCAGAGTCATCTCCGTATCCTTTGTGGTCTATACGGCGTCTTGAGACCTTTGGACCTGATCCAGCCCTACCGACTGGAAATGGGTCAAAAGCTCGCTAATGCGCGAGGAAAAGACTTGTACGAGTTCTGGGGAGACTCGATCGTGGCCGATTTGGATGCTTTGTTTACCGAAGAAGAGGCTAAAGACGACGACAAGAAGCGGCGCGTGCTGGTTAATGTGGCTTCGCAAGAATACTTCAAGAGTTTGCCGCGTTCGGCGCTGGAAGAGGCGGGGATTTCGGTGGTCGACTGCGTTTTCAAGGACGATGGCAAGATCAAGTCCGCGTACGCCAAGCGAGCGCGTGGACTCATGTGCAGATACCTGATCCAGAAGCGGGTGGACTCGCTGGAAGGCATGACGAAGTTCGAGCTGGAAGGATACAAGTACTCGAGTGCGGCTTCTACCGACGACACTTTGGTGTTCACTCGCACGGCTGCACAGCAGAAGGCGGCGATGCACAACACGAAAGCGAAGGCTACCGATAGTCCGAAAGCGAAACGTGAAGCTGGAAAGAAGATTGAGAAGAATGAGGACGGCGTAGCGCAGCCTCAGCTACGCCGATCTAGTCGCAAGAAACGCAAAATGAACTGAGGAATGGCTCAATACGCGGTTGATATTGCGAAAGAGTCATCTTCGTGTCTGCTTGGAAGTTCGAGTTTGTTCGTCCAGTTCGGCATTGATATCAAGAGCCAGTATGTAGCAGTGAAGGGCAGTCGACCGTGTTTGGGTACGAGCGTGGATATATGCGTTCCACTCTAACAACAGTTCCACGATACCGACTCCGAACAACCTCCAGTTGTCCGTGTGTCGGCATTGCCCAATAACCCATCCAGACAGTGTTGAGTCTCCAGACAACATACAATGTCGACGCCTCCTCGATACACCGCCCACATGATCGGCGTCCACCCATCTGCGTGGCGCCCGCTCGATTCTTGAGAGCGCGTTTGCCGTCACGCAAAGCCTTTTACTCGCCGCTTCCAGTAGTGCCGCACTCGTCGTGGCCATCACAAGCAACTGCTATCCCAGTAGTCGGAGATTTATGGCGTAGATTCGCGTCTTGTAGTTGACAGCGCGAGTGAGCCGCTCCCCCATGCAGTCAGTCGCACTTGAATGTTCTCAGTCCAGCCAACCGACGGCAACTACTGCGGTGCCGTCGTGGGCAGCAGCATGTTGCCAGAGTTCGAGATCTGGAACACCTTGCCAGAGTCGAGGTCCGTCACTGTCATCGGTGGCGGCCCAGCATCACTCGGTTTCGTCGACACGGTGCGATCGGGAGAAGCTCGGGCTCCTGACGCGGCAAACCCATTGCCTACTTTGGAATACCCGAGTTTCAACCGACGGCGATGCGCATTCCGAAGCTTGAGCAACACTGGGTGACTGCACAGCTCCAGCACTTCGCAGACGCTCGTGATCAGATCCTCGGGCGCGAGGAGAGCGAGCGCCCGACCCACCGTGGCGCTCACTTGCTCGGCACTGTTGCTAGCTGCCTCCCCGCAACCAGCTAGAGCTAGGACGTCATCCTCCGCCGCGCTACAGAGCGCCAACGCGACGCAGAACATGCCTTCCAGTCCCAGTAACAGACACACGTCCCAGCAGCACAGCAGTGTGTCAAAGCGCAGCTGGGAGTGCGACGCCGTCAACGTCACGTCCGAAAACAGAGTCGGAAACCACTTGTACGCCAGCAAGCAGACCGGCAGGCCAGCTCGTTCGAGTGCCGCGTGGAAGCTCGGGAGATGAAGTCGCGCGACTTCCTGCAGCACGTCGCCCACCTCCACAAGCGACCGGAACAGATCGAAATGGTCGCGGCCTGTGCCTTCGCAGCAGATGCCGAACACGTGCGGCAGGATGCGGGCGACGATGCCCCGGAGGAACCGGAACGCTTCCACTTGGTCGTTCTCCAGCACCTCCAGCAGGATAAAAGCTAGACCGTTCATTCCCTGCATGTAAAAGCTAGGAGTTGACGGAGAAGCGGATTCCGCCGACGAAGGCGATACCGGTTCTTCGTCGGTTCGCTCATCAAGCGAGCAGCTCGACAGAAAGGCGTGGAGCACGTGTCCAAGGCTTTCCAGGCGCACAGCACGCTCAGCATCGTCAAGCTTTGGGGCACCGGCCGAGCCAGCCAGCCACTTGGCAGTCCGAGGAATGTCTTTCTGCACTTGGGAATCGTCTTCTTCGGACAGCGGAGTGCGAGTTAATTGCTGGAAGAGCTCGTTGCTGTCGGCGTCGCTGCGTGCAGGATCCAGTGCCCAGCGGAAAACCTGCTGCCAGTACTTGCCGCGCAAGCTCGTGTTCGTCTGCATGAGCTGGAGCGCCTCGATGAACCGCCCGCTCGACTGCAAAACCCGCAGCAATTCCGTGAGCTCTGCATCAGGTAAATAGGCGGCCGACTGGGTGGCGCTGATCCAGTCTGCTGCTAACGGGAGCGATGATGCACCGTCGACTGGGCTCAGTTGCTCGTCGTCACTGGCTTCGTCCTCGTCGTCCGAATCTACCACGGCGTCGCTATCCTCTATGCCTTGGAATGCCTGGTCCAGATGACGCATATTCATCGAGCTTTGAAGCTGCAGCGCGTCCAGATCGAACGATCCTCGTGCTAAGGCCCCTCCAGGCACCAATCCTTCCGCTATTGTGATGGCCCGTTGTATTGCGTCCGTCCACCCTCTTCGATCCGCTTCGGAGCGCGCCTGGAACAGCATAGCGTGCGCTTGGACCATCACCATGAAGCAGAACTTCCGGTCGGCAACCAGCTCATGCACGGGCTTCACGGCGCTCCCGCTGGTCAGCACCAGCACGCGCTTGGTCTTGCTGCTTGAATGACTACTTTTCCTACTGTTTCCAATGGCCATTGGCGTCTTGACTTTGAGCTGACACGTCAACAAATCGCCCGACAAATCCACAACCTGCTCCTTCCAGTTCGTCCGCGACGATTTCCGGTACCGCGCCAAGGACTTTAACTGCGTCAACGGACTAGTATACAATTTCGCTCGTAGAACTCCGCATTTCGCGGGGCTTCTCAGAAACCTCAAGGCAACTGGCAATGGCCCACTTGACTCCAGCAGCAGCTTCCTCACTTCCACGGAAGTCAACGTTTGCAGCGAAACTCCATTGGCACTGACCAATAACGACCCTCTGGGGACATGTACGCCTGTCACGGTCACACTCTGCGACGTCTTGACGCAACACTCATGAATCCACTCGTACACGGAGCTCAAGTGCGCCATATCTGCTCGTTGGGGCATCTTGACTTCCAGGAAGTCACTTTCAAAAGTGGACGTTTCCGACATTCCCGGCTCACTTTCTCTGCTCCAGCCTATTGGACTCGGCCGTCTCGGTATCGTCAACTTCAATGCAGCAGACCGTAAAGCTCCAATCCATTGCTGCACCTCGTCCGCCTGCCTTGCACTCAGCACCAACTTGACTGTTGCTTCCGAGATAGGTACATTTACCTGGAAGGCATTGTGTTTTCCAACCAATGGGAAGGCCAGAGTCTTGACTACCGCACCCCTGATGTCCGGCCATTCGCGAGTTAATGTCATGCCGTTGCCCATATTCGGCCTATCAGGGGACGAGGAGGCCGTGGAGGAAGCTCCAGAGGAGGTCCTTCTGGCCCGCGCCAGCAGCTCCTTCTTGCTCTTGACGTCCGCCGCGTATTCACGTAGCGATCCAGCCTCACTCAGCACGAAGTAGCGCTTGTGCCAGCCGCGCAGCAGCTTGCCACGGCCCTCACGAGTCCACAGAACGCCCTCCATCTTCGTGGTTTGTTGCTGACTGCACCGCGGTAAGAAGGGAAAGTTTTAGCCAATCAGAGATGATCAAAGGTGACATGATTGGTAGATATTCAATTCTAGTTATGACCAATCATATCGTTGTGCTTCTTCCGGATCCCACTCGGTGGTGGCCATTCGCTCACTTGCCTCGCTCTTGCTCACCTACTTGCGTCGCTATCTCTCTGCAATGGAGAACGCCGCCTCTCGCTTCGGCCAGCACTTGGCACACACTGGTACGGTTGCATTACATTGCTCCGCTATTGCTGGGTATTAACCATTGATGTATTACTATTTTATTTTACGCTTGTCATTTATTTTACTACAGAAAAGAAATACCGCGACCGAGCATTGAAGAAATTGACCGTGTACCTGACCAAGAAGACGGAATGGACGGAGCTGGAATGGGACAAGCTCTGGAAGGCGCTGTTCTACTGCATGTGGATGAGTGACAAGCGGCCCGTTCAGGAGGAGCTTTCCACCAACTTGGCGGCGCTGGTGCACCGAATTCCTTCGCCCGAGATGGCTCTGCAGTTCGTGCACTCTTTTTTCCGGACCATGCACCGTGAGTGGCACGGCTTGGACGGCCTGAGGCTGGACAAGTTCTACTCGCTGGTGCGCAAGTTCGTGCGCGAGACGGTGGCGCTGCTCCGCGTGCAGGACTGGGACGAGGAGCTGGTGCAGGAGTTCGGCTCTCTTTTGTCCGCTGAGGTGGTGAGCCAATTGCCCAATGGCTTGCGCATGCACCTGGCGGATCTGTACTTGACGGAGATTTACGACGCGGCGGGTAAGGACGTGACCACGGAGGCGTTCATGACGCTGCTGGAGCCGTTCTTCACGCTGCTGGGCGGCGAGTACGACAAGACGGTGTTCAAGCGTGTCCGTGAACTGGTGTTCGAGGAGATGCTCGCCAAGTACAAGTTCGGCTCGCAGCCGGAGAAGGAGGACGAGGAGAAGGAGGAGACGGATGAAGAGGACGAGGAAGAGGAGGCGGACAAGGTCTTCGCACAGGTGGACGTGGCGCAGGTGCAGCACCGCGTCTTCGCCATCGCGTCGGCGGACGATACGGCTGAACGCAACCGCGCGGCGCTCTACACGCTGTACAAGAAGTTTTTCAGTGTCACGCACATCGATTCGTTCCAGGCTGCGCAGGAGGAAGCGGCGAAGCCCAAGAAGGTCGCTAGAAAGGAAAAGAAGGCTGAGAAGCAGGAGGAGAAGCCTGTCGAGAAGGCGAAGCAAGTCGAGGCTGGCGAGAAGAAGGCGAAAAAGTCCAAGAAGCGCAAGGCCAAGAAGGAGGCTGCTGCGGTCGAGGCTCCTGTGAAGACTGAAAAGGTCGAGGAAGTCAAGGAGGAACAGACCGAGACTGCGGCCTCGAAGAAGACGAAGAAGCAGAAAGTTGCTGCTGAAGTCAAGGTGGAGCACGTGGAGAGGAGTGCCCCGCCTGCTGAAGTCGAACAGAGCAAGAAGAAGACCAAGGCGGATGTCGAGACGAAGACGGAGACCAAGACCGTTGTGGAGAAGGAGAAGTCGCCGGCCAAGGAGCAGCCCAAGAAGCAGAAGGCTGCGTACACGACGGTGACCAGGAGCGGCAAGAAGTTGAAGCGCTGCAACTCGTGCGGTGGGTTCGGCAAGGGGCTGGTGCCCAAGGACAAGACGCTGTGCGGCCACTGCGAGCGCAGCCAGAAGACACAGAAGAGGAAGGCCAACTCGGCGTCCAAGAAGCGGAAGGCCGAGTCGCACGCTCAGACCGCGCGGAAAGAGCAGGAGGAGGCCGAGTCGGCCAAGAAGGTGACGTTCGGCAAGAGCAAGGCGCTGCGGCACGAGGTGTCGGTCAAGCGTCTGAAAGCTTCGGCCAGGCGCGACGCCGTCTCCAAGGACACGGAGGACATTAAGAGCGTGCTCAAGGTCAAGTCGCCGGTTGCCTCCAAGAAGTCCAAGAAGCCCAAGAAGAGCAAGGGCCGCAAGTCGGCGGCGGCGTTCATGTAAGAGCCGTCCGGCCACGCATCGCAAGCAGCACGACTTCAAGCAGCATTCCTTGCCGTGCATCGCATAGACATCACCGCCCCTGCACCATGAAAGTATTTTGCATTCTTCTCTTGAGGCCTCGCGCGATTCTACTCAGCTGGTTCACTCTCGTTGTTTACAGGCAGGTGGGTTCGGCTGTCTTCCGCTTGAGTGGCATCTCCGATCGCCTTGCTACCTTCGTGGGCATTTGCTGCCGGCATTTGAGAAGCTTCCTCGTTGTTGCCATGCATGGACAACCCCTCGAGATCTTCACTTCGTTCTGGACCTGCTTCCTTCCCTGAAGCTATGGTACGATGGCTGAATCGATCGACAGTGGGGATTGCGGGGAGACTGGTAACGCCGATGCTCGCGAATGCTCGGCAGAGCTCATCCAGCGAAAGCCGCGGGGCTGGCGTTTGATACACTTCAAGAGGTCCTACGAATGCGGGGCGAGTGGTGCGGTTCAGTTGATCGTCTGCACGTGGTTGCCAAGCCACTCGCACATCTTTCAACGACCCAAACTCCACCCACTTGCGAACCGAAGGCACTGAGTACGTTGCTGTGGGCATGCTAGGATCTGCTCCGTTGCCAAGCAACAGCGCGGCAATGTCCAGATGACCGAAAGCGAGCGCGTAGACGAGAGCTGGCCCCTCATTGAAGTGGAACTCGACGAGTTGTTCACCCCCACGCTCAATCATTCGCTCCATCAAGCGAGGTAAGTGCCGTATACACGCCACCTGGAAGGCTGCTGCGAATTGAAACGCGAACGCACTCGGAGTGGCGCTATCCAACCCGTTTTCTTTGATCCCTTGCCACTGATCCACCAAGTAAATCGCCATATCTTCCAGACCCCGTGAAGTCGAGCACTCGATCCCTGCCTCCAGGAAATCCAAGAAATGATTCCCTGTCGTCGACTCGATAGCCATCTTTCCAGGTGCAGCTGACGTCACAAGGATCTTCACAACGTCGAGCCGATTCCACCGCACTGCCTGCAAGAAGTTGCGCCGTTGTGCGTGATACGACAAGCTGCGGAATATCTGAGGCAAGCCCAATTTGACCAGGAACTCGACCATTTTCGCGTTGCCAATCTCGCACGCGAAGTCGAAAATTGTTTTCTGAGGAAACCGCCAATTGCGAATAGATGACCGAGTCAATTGCTTCCCTCGATGCCGTGGCTCCGACTTCAAAAGTCGAGCTGCAGGGATTCGTTTCCATTTGCGACGCCATTCCACGGGTGGCCTGCCTCGCTTCTTCCTGTAGCTGTAACTTGAGTGCGAGAGATAGTCGTCCTCGATAGAAATGGCGTGTACCAGTCGAGGCTTTTCTTCACGAGGCAGATACTTGCAAGCAAACGAGTACCATCCTGGTAACGCAAACCACTGTTGCAGACCAGAGATATCGAAACGAACCGTGTACGGATGGGCCCCGGGGTCTCCCGAGAGGTCGATACTTGCGTAGGGATCAGCACCAACTTCACAAAGCATGCGAACGACCCGTAGTTTGCCAAATGCAAAGGCGTACATCAATGGATAATATCCCAAATTGTCTCGCGCATTCACAGCATTCTGGACGACAGATTCAGCATCATCTTGTCCCTCGCGTCTTGCTAACTTGAGCAATAGTCTCACTGTCTCCTCGTCACCATAGAAAGCCGCGTAGTGCAAGATCGTACGTCCAAAAGCGCAATGCATTCGAAGGATGCTTTCCCCCTGAACACTACTGCTAGAGTTCTGCGCATCAGCCTCGTCGTACAGCTTCATGAGCCACCGAACAACGGCGAATGCACCATACTGTGCAGCCACAAAGAGGCCAGCATCTCCGTTCACTGCAAGCAAAGCTTCGTGCGGTTTGGGCAGTGACTGGGAGAACAAGGCAATGAGGATGGCCAATCGATTGCACTTCGCAGCATACAGCAGAGCAGTCAGGCCATCGTGACAACGTATCTCGACTGAAGCTCCAGCAGCTAGAAGCATGCTTGCGACTGCTTCATGGCCACGAATAACAGCAAGATGCAAAGCTGTTCGGCCGTGGATATCAGGTACATCGATGGCGGTGGTTTTTGCCGTATTCGACTGTAGCTTTGCCAGCAAAAGACGGCAAACCATCTCGTCTCCACCCGCAGCAGCCAGATGAAGTGGGGTCTGCTTGTTCTCATCCATGGCCAGCAAATCAAAGCTCCGAAGCTCCAACAGTTTGCTCACAATCTCTACTTCCTTGGTGCTAACAGCATAGTGAAGCGCTGACTTCCGGTTCCACTCCGCCTTTTGACTGCTGGCTTCTTTCGTGTATCGATCCAAGATCATCCTGACAACGTCCCAGAAGTGCTTGGCTACGCCAGCTTCCAGCGCAATTGTACTCGCCAGTGCTGACGCTGACGTAAGCATCTGATGAACTAGATCTGGATTCATCGCCCCCGCAAAAACGTTCTTCTCCAGGAGAATCGTCATGACTCCTTCAACATCCAGTAAAAGCGCCTTCCCGCGGTTGTGCTTCACGAGCCTTGAAAATCGCCTCCAGTGAGATCGAGCTGCATGCGTCGCATCCATTGAAAATCGCGATAGAAAGACTTCGGAGAGCCTCACAGTGATGACCGCCCCGTGGTCCAAAAGTAGTTTTACTCCCGCTAGCTGAGCCGTCTGCATTGCGTAAAATATCGCCGAAATCTGAGCGCCATCACTAGCTTCAACCTGAGCGTCACTTGGTTCCCAGGAGTAGCGAGCACTTGCGCCGCCATCAAGTAATGCCTGAGCAACCATCAAATTGCAGGGGCCACTCTGAGCAAAGCAGCAAACCAACGCGCGATCCATGATCTTTGCTGCTGAAGGAACTTGGTTGTGAGCAAGTGCCGATAGCAGGTAACGTACGATGGAGACACTGAACGCGTCTGTCCTCCCACTAGCAATCTCCAGCGGCGTTTCTCCTTTCCGGTTTGTTGCGGCCACGTCAGCGCCGGCGTCAACGAGAGCTTGGATGGCAAGGAGTTCTCCTCGTCGACATGCATGGTGAAGTAAGCAGGTATCAACGTGCCCCCGCGATATTTGCAGTCCGTAGTTAACAAACTTTTGGATCAAGTATCCATTCGCTTGTCGTCTCGGCAAGTCAATACAGCCGAAAACACAAAGGTTTTGCCACCTGCAAGTGGTTCTACCGGTTGACAAGTCGCTTCGTGATTCCTCAATGGATCGAAACGTAAGGGGCAACGCGTTCAGTACTCGACAGGATTTCAGCTCGTCCATGAACGGTGACAAACGTAAAACCAAACACAGGAACGCTTCGAGGGAGCCTCTCGTTGCAGCATACCATGTTGGGTTTCTCGACGGTGGCAATTGACTGATCCGTAAGTTCGCAGGAACACCCAGGCGCAGAAAAAACGCAATCACGTTGGCTTGATTGTGAATCGCCGCTCGGTGGAGGATCATCGAGCTGGAAGCTGCGCGCACGAGTACCGGCTTCCAGATACTCGCAGCGTCCACGAAATATTCTTGGTGATGAACGAAAATCTGGTCGAAAACAAACCAAAGTTGATAACGAGAGCAAATGATGAGAATTTTCTGCATCAACTCGTAGACGGGACTCGCTCCGATGAAGTTACGGATGTCTCTGATATACTCAGCAGAAAGAATCTTGTACAGCAGCGTTGTGGCAACTTCCACAGAGTTTTTACGGAAGTCGTGTTGGTATCTCTGTCCACGAAACGCTGGTTGACGCGGTGTATCCTCTCTTTCCAACATCTCGATCTCGTTCACAAGAGGACTAGCCATTGAATGCCTTGCTTTTTGTGTGATACCTTTCAAGGTGCTTACAAGGGTGTGTACGTCAGGTGTAGCTCCACAGCGAACCAGCAACTCGAAGCCCTCAACAAACTGAACGGATGCGCAAGCACTTAAAGCACTCTGTAACTCGTCTTTGCAGGACTCGTACGAAAATCCACCGCCGCCATCGGCTTCGTTGTGACCCAAGAGAAAGCGCAAGATGCTAGCTTGATGAGACTCGCAAGCAGTGACCAGGAGACTTTGGAAGGCTTTACCATCACGGACAAAGCAGCCCGGGAATCGATTTTGCACCTTGCTCGCAAAGTACTTCACAATTTCCAGGTGTCCACAAGCAATGGCCAGGTGAATCGGAGTTTCAGCTAGTGCGCTGATACCCGATATACTTGACTCGTCCGTTGGCGGCGGAGCTACAAATCCAGAGAGAATACTCATTCCAGCCCCTACAAGTTTCTTCGCCAGCGTCAAGTGCCCTAGGGCAACCACCAAATGCAGCAGAGGTACCTTCTGGTTGACACTACACTCGATCAGATGAATCAGGTTAACTTCAGCTTCATCCACTTGCGATATCCTGCCATGGTCACTTCCGTTCTCTGGAGATGAACGCGTGCGCCTTTCCAGATGATCCGTTCTAGCCGCTTTGGCCATTGCCTCGCTGACAATAAACCGCACCACGGTCTGCTCGCAGAATTTCTTGTCATCATTGTACACTTTCGGAAGTCTCCATCGAATTATCTTTCGCGAGTGAGGGATGGTCTGCTCCGCGCTTGCACCTAACACCAAAAGCTTCGCTGCAGTTTCTGTGTGGCCGTGAATCAAAGCGTAGAATAGAGCTCCTCGATGTCCACATCCAATCCACTCGTACCAGACCCTCCGACCTGTCGTTTTCTTCGGTTGCCATGACTCATTTCGAACGATGCAGTTGACGTCCATTCCGCCCGCAACCAAAGCAGTCACAACTTTTGTTTGACCCGCCGCCGCAGCCACATGCAAAGCGTTCAAACCATTCGAGCTAGGTGCATTCGAGAGAGCAACTTGCTGAGTCAGGAGCAGCTCCACCAGCTCCCAGAATCCTAGCACGCTCGCGAGGTGAACGTCTTCACGGGATACGACCCCCTTACTTCCACCATTTTCTTCAAGCATCCGTTTTGCGAGCAACAAGCAGATACGCTTCATTTCTTCCCACTCGGCGTGTTTCTGGGAGCGCTCCACGGTCCAGTCCAGTTCCTCAGGTACGCCGAACACTCGTAAGGACCGCGAAACCAGCAGGCCAAACGTCAACGGTGAAACAATCGGAGCACCAGCTTCTCGTTGGGTAAGGAGCGTCTGGCTGTGAGCACCGCGTCCTCTTTCCACTTCTGTAGGATGTGAGAGAACGATTCCGAAGGAAGTCGAGCGACCTTGCTGCACCGTGCAAAGTGAGCAGGGATCAGCGTTGCTACGAAGAAGGAGATCGACCATGGCTTCACTTCTGGAACGGATCGCGAAGTACAGTGGCGTTTCAGCATTAGATGGCGGCAGCTCAACATTGACAATAGCAGATCGTCCGATGAGCATCTTGGCGCAAGCAGCATTGTTTCCGAGGGCTGCAAAATGCAGCGGAGAAAAGGAGCAACGTCGGAGAAAGCCATCCTTATCAGCCCCCGCCTCCAACAGAAGATCCAGAAGTGCCAAGTGACCATACCACGCTGCACATCCGAGCGGGGACTCGCCGTTGGTTTCACTTGCCAGATCAACATTTGCCCCGAGCTCCAGCAAGCTTCGGATCAGTGCCAACTGGCTCGTCATTTCGTTTTCAGGGGCCTTTGTACCGGAGCAACCGCGCGCTAGCGTACAGACCCGCTTGCACTCCTGAAGCAATACCGTTTCTTTCGTCTGAGGGTGCGGCATGTTGATCTCGACTTGCAATTTGTGGAGGCGGCGGCATATTTCTACTGCAACGCTGATGTTGATTTCTGCTAGCTGAGCAGCGATGTGGAAAAGCGGAGATGGCGGTACTTTCACTAGGCCTCGAGGTCCTTGGGTAGAATCCACAGCGTGCTCGTGGCGTAGAAGCAGCTCCAGGACGTCTTGCCGCTCCTGAAGATTCGAAATATCCTGTTTACACCCTTGTATTACCATCTCAGCTGGTACCTCAATGTCGACAACTTTGCGTTGATCTGGCACCGCCTCCAGGCTCTTTCGATTGCCAATACGCTTCAAGTCTCCTTTCCACCACACTCCCATCAGATGAGACGCTCCTTTTCCAATACGATATTCGCACTGTGAGACGGACACAGCCGCTCCTGCATTAACCAAAGCCTCGCATACTTCGAAGCAGCCGTGGATGCAGGCGTAATGAAGACTAGTGTACCCGTGAAGATCTTGGAGATTCAAGCAATTTGCTCGTTGGCCTTCAGCGTTGAGATCAGCCTCACCATTGGCTTTTGCCAGGGATATGAGCCCTAAAGCGATGCTCCATCGCTTTTGCTGGATTGCCAAATGAAGTGGCGTGCAGCCGGTGATGTCCTGGTACGCCACCGTGAGAGGGAACTTCGAGATCAGACACTTGACGATTTTATCGTAGCCCTTCCACGCAGCAAGGTGCAAAGGCGCTTGCAATCGCTGATCTCGTAAACTGCCGTCCGCTCCAAGCTTCAGCAATAAGTCCACAGTAGCTGTATGCCCCTGCTCGGTCGCTTCGTGAAGCGCTGTGCGATTCAGGAATTTCATTTGGTCATTGACGTACCGCAATACCAGGCGTTTTTCCAGATCAACCAGTCTCTGAACTCGCAACAAATTACCGTCGTAGCACGCCTGGATCATGTCTCCATAAGCTTGTTTCTCCAGTTCCAAGCAATTGGATCGGTCATAGCCGTCATGCTTCACGATGTGCTCCAACTTGTAGTTATCCCATAGCAAGTCGATCACTTGTCGAAGCTGCGGATAGGAACGATGAGCAAGGAAAAAGTTCTTGTTGCCATCCAATGAATTCGACTTCGATGTGGCTTCATTCGTCCCTTCTGGGAGCGATGCCGATCGTGCCGAAGATCGTCTGGCAGCAGTTTCCAAAGCACAATATAACGGAGACTTCCCCTCGGCGTTTAACAGCCATGGTGTCGCGTGCTCTCGCAGTAACAGGCTCACTTCTTTTAACCGCCCACGTCGAGCGGCATGATGAAGCGGTGTGTCCCCTTTGCTGTCTTGGATATCCACAACCACTCGAGCTTTTAGTAGCAACCCCATCACACCCGCGTGTCCAAACTCAGCAGCGTCGTGCAACATTGTGCGGCCGAAAACATCACGCCGGTTTAACAGGACTGCATCGTGAAGCGTGCCGCTGGCAACATGCTGGTAAAGCGCTTCGAAGTTGCTTTCAGTCGTGGTGATTTCGTATTCAAACTCGGTAAGATAAGACTTGCTCGCGAACAAGGGCTCCTCCAACGTCTCCGCAATTGTTTCGGCATCGCCTGGGGATGAAGGCAAAACAGAGTCGTCATTCACTCCATGTACACGATCATTCACGCAGACTTGCTCCTCGACTGGTCGCAGTATCAGCACCGGGAATACCTCAACTTCGTTGTCATCGAGGAAAACACGAGAGGAGCTGAGAAATCGGCCCAATCCAAGCTGCCTGTTCGCCGATGTTGCTACCGGTGTAGCCAACGAGATGTCATCGCTGATTTTCGACACTTTCAGCTTTTTACCTCTGGGAGGCAAAGAAGACAACAACCGCCCGGGGATATCCCATCGACATGTCGACCACTCGAGCTTCTTCGGTCTTCGTCGCTTCTTTGGCTCACAGTGCACGATACGTGATGGCAGGATGCTGTCCTCTTCAACATGAACCAGGATCGTTTTAATATCTGCCGTTTTGGAGACGGGTACAGCATGTTTGTGTCGGGACGAAACGCGCTGCTGAGCTTCCGTCAGAGAACTGCGTTGCTCATCCATTTGGTGCTGCGCTTCCATCGCGATGAGTCTCGCCTTCCACTGAATGCCTCGCTTGCGCAATTTATCTTCATGCTTGCGCTCCTGCAAACTCATTGCGACAATGCGCTGCATCCGCTTTTCGGGTTGTGAAAGTGCTGGTGGTGTCTCTTCTATTGACGATGACAGAGGAAGATCATCCGCTGGAGCCTCATCACCTGCACTCATCATCAAACACGACGACAATATCTCTCCAAAGTGTGATTTCACCACGAAAACGCCTTCCTCGGGGCGTGCTGCTGTTCGCAGAGATTTCAAAACTTCCGACTTGGACTTTGTCTGGATCAAGTGCTGCTCATAAACCCACTCGCCACTCCAGGTTGTAGCCACACGCCACTGAAGTCTAGGCTCGAGACGCTTTCTTGGCGCGTTTTTCCGCAGACGAAAGCCGCGATGTTTGTACACTGGCTTTATCTCGTGAACGCGCTTCTTATAACGGGTGATCAGGTTCCCCATGTAGCGAAACTCGAAGGGACTAGCCACCGATGGTCGCTCGAGGCTGCGATTCTTCGCCAGAATGTCTGTTCGTAAGCCTGGCGAGCCTCGCAAAGCAAACGGTACGATGGACCACGCCCGCCGATCGACTTCCCAGACTTTCTCGACCGGCCTCCCTTGACACAGGAACAAAAAGTCGTCTGGCACCCGATGCACCTGGGCATAGATCATGTCTCGCACTGTTCTCAACGACGCCATCTGCATCTGCTGCTCATTGCTAAACTCGACAGCTCCAAGAAACTCGGCGTCCTTCTCCATCATAATGTAGAGTTTCGGTTTGTCTACAAAACAACAAAACACTCATTAAATCCCCCCCATGTGACCAAAACCTCCTCCTGCACGCACCGTCGCCCGTGCACTGCTTCACATAGTGAACCGCAAAGCGGTCCGACAGCATGAACTTGCAGAGCGCCATCTTGCCAATGGAGCCGTCCCGGCCCACGCCCAGCGCGTCCAGCACGTCTGTCACATACGCCATCGCGGCGTGCTGCTCCGGCTCCACCTTGTACTCAAACAGCTTCATCACCGCACGTCCCACCGCTCCACATACTGCCGCAAGAAAAACAATGACAACGTGAGTGAGTGGTGCCGTCTTCTCCTCCCTCCTCTTTCCCCACTCACATAGGATCAAGTCCGTCGTGGAAATTGCCCCTTTCTCCTCCAAATCCACAATGTCAAAGATCACTGCAAGCAGTAGTCAGAAAAACAGTATACAAAGCACAGTACAGCCTAACTTCAACCTACACTCGAAGCGCTGCAGCATGCCGGGCGCCTGGCAAACGAGCACAAGCGCGACCAGCACCTCCATTACGTCCACCATGCACTGTACGCGCGTAGGCGTGCGTGGCATGAAGAGGCGCATGATGTCGTCCACGAGCGGCTTCTCCTTGACACCTAGTACAGCGCTCAACTGCAGCGCGTCGACGCAGAAGCGCGTCGTGAGCCGTCGGTAGCGCTGAAGCGCCAGCCGCACGTGCTCCAGGTGCCACGAGCGGAAGCGCCGCTTGAATGACGGACTCAAAACCAGCTCCGCGTGCGCCAGCGGCAGCGGCCGCGTACTACGGATGCCCATGACCAAGTGGTCTTTTCGCAAGCCTTTGGGATCAGGAGTGATGGTGCTTCAAGATACAGTCCTCTTGAATCGGGTACGATCGAAAATGGCGGGTTTCAATGCGCCTGGGCTCCTAATGTTGTTCAGCCAAGTCACCCCCAGCAAATTCCGCCAAGGCACGCCATCTCACAGTCTCCGGCGCAGCAGGCTCGAGACACAATTGGGTGCTCATCCGCGAGCCCATTCGCGTGACATCTTGTGGAAGGAGCTACAGCAGTTGTTGGAGGAGGACAAGGAGGAAGATAATGTTGAGGTCGGCTGTTTGTCGATGATCTAGACTGTCTTTTTTGTTTCTCCTTTCAAGCTCTTGCTTGGGTGACTCGAAAGATGGTTTCGCTTCGGAACAAGTGCTTGACAGTGAACGTGGAGTTGAGCCAATTATCGGATGATCCTCAGGGGGGGGGCTTTACTAGTGCAGACCCAGGAACTCCCGAGGTTCTCGACGACACGTATGTGCCATTTGTGGTGCTGCTAGCCCGCGCACGATACGCGATGCAAGACAGTGAATAAGCGATCACCGGTTTCTTCGTGATTGCTTTGTTGCTACACCTCGCTCGATCTTGAGAGGTCTCAACGTGCAAGACGCAACTTTTTCTGGAACACCATCGATCGTGGAGAAAGAGGCGCGGCTAGTAAGAAGAAGTGTTTTCATTTCAAACGAAAGCTTACAGTCAACCACATTTTACAGTTGTCTAAGCGGAAGGTATGTCGTCATCGACGGCGCTGGCATCGTCCATAGGTTTTGACGGCGACGAACAGTGGTTCAGGCATTGGCATCAAGTCAAGCTTGAGCCAGGTGGTCAGGCGGCGGCGCGTCGCTGTTTCTGGCTTGAAAATCCTGGACGACCGAGTTCATGTCGGACTTTATCGCATCGACCGAATCATCAACTTCTTTCGGACAGTTGTTGCCATTACCGCGTCGATCATATGGGGTACGTGCGTTAGTGAGACGTGCGCTATCAGTGAGGTCGCTTGGATGGTCGTCCCGAGGATAATGCAGGTCCCTGCGTGTGGTTGCACATTAGTATTGTCAGGGCAAACCATTAGAAAATAAAAACATGAAACAAGCGTTACCGTTCTTTTGCGCGAGGCAAGCGTCCTTGGCGTTCATGAATCGGGTAGTTGATCCCAACCGGCACCACTTGTCCGTGGGGCAATCCACGAGATCGGGATCGGAGCTCTTCCACGTGAGCTCGACTTTCCCCTTGATGCAGCTCGATAGTCGAAACCTCTTCTTCTTGGACACATGTCACTCCGATGTAGCTGCTCGGAGCACGTCGCTCCTCATCCTGGATTCGCAGGTAATGTCTTGAGAGCCTCAGGTTGTAATCCATGCGGCCGGTTCGGGTGGCGAAGTTCTCGATGAAGCCGATCAATTCGCTCACTTGATTCTGTCCGTTAAGCACCTGCACTTGGCTCACACTCAGGGCTGCGAGGGCGTCTTGAGCCACGTCTTGAGAAACGACAAGAGCGTCTTGAGAAACGACAAGAGCGTCTTGAGAAGCAGTCAGAAGATGCGTCAGCTCTGCGGCGTGGATGTTCGCTTGACTCTCCATCGCCCTGGTACGAGCGAGCTCGGCCTCGAGGCGCTGTTCGTTGGCGATCATGTTCGCGATGCGTTCGAGCAAGACGGCAGGGCTGGGCTCCATCGTAGAAGACGCGGGTTGGGAGTAGGGGGGGTCTTGACGCGATCTGGAAAAATGAAAAGTGAGCAGCTCGAACACACACCACTAGTCTTCTCACTTTAGGTCCATCTTGGTCAATCGGTCAAGGACCAAGATACTTGTGCAGCTCGCGTCCGAGTCAAAAGAACAAACATTGCTTCAAAGCAAGCTTTCGGTTTGTCAGCGACGGCAAACTGATTGAGGGAAGCAGTCGGGAGCAAGAACAACAAGGTTTCCTCGACCGACACTTCGGGTAGCTCCATTAATTATTCCACACACGAGGATGCTGACGGTGAGAACGTCGCTGCCGCAGACTAAGCCAATAGATCTCTTACTGCGTGCGCCTGCCTTGCTGCTGCTGCGGGAGTAGCGTCCAACCCTGCCGTCTCCTCGATGGTCCTTCAAGATACAGTCCCCTTGAATCGGGTACAATCGAAAATGGCGGGTTATACATAATAACCAGCGCCTGGGCTTTTGTCGTCCAAGTCCAGTCTCCAGCGCAGCAGGTTCGAGACATAATTGGGTGCTCCATTCGCGTGACATCTTTTGGAAGGAGCTACAGCACTTGTTGGAGGAGGACAAGGAGAAAGATAATGTTGAGGCCGGCTGTTTGTCGATGATCGAGACTGTCTTTTTTTGTTTCTCCTACCAAGCTCTTGCTTGACACTTGACTCGCTGTGAGTCGTTGCCGACTTCTTAGGAGAGCCTAATTCCCTTTGTGTCAGAGGTTGAGCACTAGTTAGCGAGGACACTTGGAGGGCCGAAGGAGATTTCGAAAGTGAGCTTGGTGTATGCATTCGGGGAAAGACCGCAGTCAGAAAACCCCGTTAGGTTACCAGTGACTACTCCGGCTCAGTATGAGCAAAGGAGGGCCACGCATGACCATGATCCTTTCCTGGATAGCTCCGCAGAGTCTTTCCTGGACCAATCCTTCTCCCTCATAGTCACAACCTCTTACACCTGCGTTCTTCATATTCATTAACATCCAAGCTGGAATGACTAACATCAATAGCCTTACCTCTTACCACAAGCTTCCATGCTGCTTGACTGGTGATGTCTCGTACTCCCACTTCATTCCACATTGGATGAATATCCACTTGCACATATGCATCACGCGACCCATTGCGTTTTTAAGCTCCTGCCAGTGGTGGCCTGCTCAGGCTTCTTCCATTTCAACGTCTTCATTCGTCACCTCTTGAGCAGCAGCCGCAACTGTCGCCCAGGCGCTCGGTACGTCTTCGATATTCAGTCGGCTTCGTTGTCTCTCAAACTCAGCTGGACCTTGTGCTTTGGTAAACACATCCGCAAGATTCTCGGCACTTGGCACGTATTCAAGGTCCATCTCCTTAGCTTGAACATACTCGTTGATGAACCGTGCATGCTTTGCCATGTGTCTAACCCTTGACGTGTTGCCATTGCTGGCCACTACTGCAATCGTGCTCTGGTTGTCACAACGAATCGGCACTTGCAGTTGTTGGTCACTAAATCCCAACTCAATGACGAGTTCACGAGCCCACGCCACCATCTTGCTGCACTCGCAGCATGCAACCAATTCTGAGCCGCAGGTGTCTTCTGTCACGCGGTGCTGGCTGTGGCTCTTCCACATCCACATGTTACCATGCAGTCTAAGCAGGTAACCCGTCACAGATCTGCTTGTTTCCGGACACGACTGATGATCCGCATCGCAGAAGGCATCCAGTAAAGGGAACTCAGTCGTCACTCTGTAGACTAATCCCATATGCTTGGTAGCAAGTGCGTAACGCACCACTCGCTGTGCCGCTCTGTAGTTTTCCCTCGTGTAGGCACTCATGTAGCGTCCTAGCGTCCTCACAGCGTTCGCGAGATCGGGTCGAGTGCAAGCGACGAGATACTGAAGTGAACCGACAATTTTCCTGTACGGCAACTTGGGGTCGTTGATCTTAGACTCGTCTGTCTCGATTCTGGTCGTCTTCTCGCGATGAAATTGCGGCGAGCGTACTGGTCGTGCCTTTGCCAAGCCAAATTTCTCTGCAAGACGCTCGACGTACGCTGTCTGCGCTAGGCAAATCATGCGTCCAGGCATATAATTCACTTCCATGCCAAGCAAGTGATGCACCCGACCCAAGTCCTTGAGCTTGAAGCGCTGAGCAAGCTGTGCAGTGACTTCTTCAATGTTGGCAGGAGTCCCAGCCACCACGATGTCATCAACGTAGACAGTGAGGTACATCACGTCTTTGCCTTGGCGTCTCCAGTAGACACCTGCATCAAAGGTGCACTGCACGAAACCAACCTCGACGAGAACCTTGTGAAGTGTGTCGTTCCAAATCTTGGATGACTGCTTCAATCCGTAAAGTCCTTTTCGTAGTCTGCAAACCCGATCGGTTCCGTCTTCGTACCCCTCCGGTTGCTCCATGTAAATGACGGCATCAACAAGTTCGCCATTGAGAAATGCGGTGACGAAGTCGATGTGCTTGCACTCCAGTCCAAGCAACATTGCGATCAGGAGCACGAGTCTCACCGACTCAATCCGAACTACAGGTGAGTAGGTGACCAGGTAGTCGATCCCAAACCTCTGCATGAATCCCCGTATGGCCAGTCTCGCCTTCAGTCTGTCGACCACACCTTTCTCGTTTAGTTTGGTAACTAAGACCCATACCGACGTCAAAATGTTTGGCTTGCGGCGTCCTTTTCTCGGCTTTGGTCTGTCAACCAGCTCCCACGTGCCATTTTGCATCAACGCTGCATACTCTTGATCCAGTGCCTGCATCCACCCTTCACGGTTCTCAGACTCCAGCGCTTCCTGTCGAGTCGTAGGATGGAGAATGTCGTTGACCGCTCCAATCAGCATGCACTGCATCAATGTCAATGCCATGACCCACGTGTTGGGGTTGTACCAGGTGCTCTGTCGCCGTTGTCGTCCAGATCGACGTGGAGGTGTTGAAGGGGTTTGATTCGCTCGGCCACGTCGAGTACGTGCAGTACTTCTTCCACTTGAGCTAGACGCGGCGCCACCAACACTTGTTGACCCAACTTGGTCATTGCTCACACTCCCACTGGCTCCGGAAGATTGTGAATCCTGATTCACACTTGGGTTCGATGCCAGGTTGGCATCAACTCGAATCTCGGTTGCTCCACATGCTCCACCGTGAGTCCCATCGTGCTCGAGTGTTTCGACAAACTCCCAGTCGCTTGCATCGCTTTCATCACTACTGCTCATGTTCACATCATCGTCCTTGCTGGGGACTGGTGCCTTATCTTCGAGTTTGTTTGTAGTACGAGTCTCAGGAGTCTCACGATCACAGACTGCTACTTGCTTCACAGGAAGCAACACGAAGGGAATGTCGCTGGAAACAGTGACTCGTTTGCCGTAGTATCTTTTGGCAAGGAGGTTCTCCACGTAGTTACCTCCAACAGCTACGTCTTCACGAAAGCGAACTGATCTGCGCTCGAGTATGTCACCTGTCGCCAGGTCTAAGAGGCGGTATCCCAATGTTGACTTAGCCATACCAAGAAAAATAGCGGGCTTGGCACGCATCTCCAGCTTGTTGCTCCTTTTCTCTTTCGGGACATGGTGGTATGCCACACAACCACACACTTTCAAGTGCTTCAGGTCTGGCTTTCGCCCCCACAGCTTTTGATATGGTGTGATGTTGGTCACTGCTTTCGTGGTACTCATGTTGTCAACGTGAACGACATAGGGCAGCACTTCTCCCCACAAACACTCTGGCAAATTCGCAGCTTCACGGATTGCACGAACTTTGCCAAGTAACTTCCCGTTGAGCTTCTCCACCAAGCAGTTTTCTTCTGGTGTGTAGGCATTTGTTGGCAGTGTCTTGATTCCACGCTCCTTGAAGAAGTTCTCTAGCTTCTTGTTCACGAATTCACCGCCCTGGTCCGATCTGAACAACTTGATTTTGATGTCCTTCTCCAGTTGACGCAAACGTGTCAAAGTGTTCTCTTCGGCATCACTCTTGTGTCGTAGCAGGAACATCCACTTGAATCGGGACGCCTCATCTTGCACCAATTGGAAGTATTTCGCTCCTCCTGGAGTTGTGATGCCGACGTAGCAAACATCCGAGCAAATGCATGCACCACACTCCACGGCACGCTTTCCCTGCTGGCGCTTAAATGACATCCTCTTGTCCTTTGCTGCCTGACATGCGATGCACTTGAGTGGTGTCCTCTTGAAGTCGTCCAAAGTAAGATCACCGAAGCCGTCAGCCATGTCATCCCTCACCATCTTCTTCATGGCGGCTTCATTCAGGTGGGCCAGTTTCAAATGCCACTTCATCACGATATTGTCTTCTAACGTCTCAATGGACCGCGAAGCCATGAGCGGGACAGAGATCATGGGACTGGCCTTCATCCAGTAAAACCCGTCCTGCTTCTTCTTAAACTCAAGTCGGACTCCATAATTGTCAAAATATTTTCGACGCTGTTGCTCGTCATCTGTGTCAGAGTATGACGGTTTCCATCCAGACTGCTCAAGCAAGCGCTGGCTGATCAGGTTCGTTGCTCCTTGAGGTGCGTAGCGAACACCTTGCAACTCAAGTGTTTTGCCATTCAGAATTTTCAGCCGAACCGAACCTGAGTGTTCATTGGTGTCTAGTCCACCCTGCCAGTCCATTGTCAGAAGCGGATCCTTGATCAACTTGACAAACGAGCCTCCGTATACGCATACGTGAGCACCAGCTCCGCTGTCTAGCATCCAGTCATGCATTGAGATATCGGATTGTCGATCTTCATCTTGTCCGCACACCATGCGTATCGGCACTGGCGGATTCTCCGTGTCACCGAGCCTTCCCGACCATACCATCTTCGTTGGTGTCGCTCCCGAGTCTTCTTGATCATCCGGTTCGTCACCCTTCTTCTCTTGCTGGACCTTCCAACGAAAACAATCCGCTCGTAGGTGCCCTTTCTTCTTGCAAAAGAAGCACTTCCGATTCTCTTGGTTCACCTTCTTGCCTTTGCCACCCTTCTTCTTGAATTTCTTCTTCAGGTTGTGCGAAGCGGGTCGCTGCAACATCACCTTCATCCCTCGATCCGAATCGCTGTTGTGAAAAGCTTGACCAGCACAGGCTTTGTCCGTTTCAGCTTCTCCAAGAAGAACATTCATGACGGTGGCCAGGTCTGGTGGTTCTTCGCCATTGTTGTTCCGGTTGAACATCCGAACCACATTTCGATGAGAGTCAACCACGCCTTGCAAAATTACGTTGACCATTTCTGTATCAGACACGACTGCGTTCATGTTTTCTAGTTGACGCCTCATGTTGTCGAGTCGATCCAGGTATTTCTCCATATCTTCTCCATCATTGTATTTCGCTGCATACAAGTCACGCCGAAGTCGAATCTCGCTGGCGTACGCACGCTTCGTCTTGCCCTGGTCAAATAAGCTCCACATTTCACGTGCCGTTGTCATTCTGCAAACCTTCTTCGAATCCTTGGGAAGCATGCCGCAGAGCAGCGCATACCGCGCAAATTCGTTCTGCTCCACCCACTGCGGGTCATTCGGGTCTGCCACGATGTTGCCGGTAACAACACCCAGGCAATTGTTTTGAAACAGGTATCCCTCGAGTTGGGCGCGATAGAGGTCGAAGCCTCCCTCCTCCGTGTACTTTGGTGGCTTTGATCCATATGCCCGCCTCATTACAGCTCTTCCGCCGTTTGCCGCTTGTTGCGGAGCCTGTCGCTGCTGTTGTTGGCCAGGTACTGGCTGCGGTTGGCCGTGCGGAGCCTTCTGCTGCTGGCCAGGCACTGGTTGCTGGTTCGGTTGTTGTTGACCAGGTTGCAACACAGTTTGTCCTTGCGGCGGTGTTCCAACCATCGTCGTCAGCGTCTACTTGTTTAATGTCTGCTGGTCCAGGCCTCGACGTCTTCTAATTCCACTGGTCGTGCTCGAAAGGAAAACACTGGATTTCCTTGCGTGAAGCTTGGGCTCATAACCTAGGAGAGCCTAATTCCCTTTGTGCCAGAGGTTGAGCACTAGTTAGCGAGGACACTTGGAGGGCCGAAGGAGATTTCGAAAGTGAGCTTGGTGTATGCATTCGGGGAAAGACCGCAGTCAGAAAACCCCGTTAGGTTACCAGTGACTACTCCGGCTCAGTATGAGCAAAGGAGGGCCATGCATGACCATGATCCTTTCCTGGATAGCTCCGCAGAGTCTTTCCTGGACCAATCCTTCTCCCTCATAGTCACAACCTCTTACACCTGCGTTCTTCATATTCATTAACATCCAAGCTGGAATGACTAACATCAATAGCCTTACCTCTTACCACAAGCTTCCATGCTGCTTGACTGGTGATGTCTCGTACTTCTCCACGTTGTTTGGGCGGCTCGATGTGAACCGAAAGTTGGTTTCGCTTCGGAACAAGTGCTTGACAGTGAACGTGGAGTTGAGCCAATTATCGGATGATCATCAGGGGGGGGGGGCTTTACTAGTGCAGACCCAGGAACTCCCGAGGTTCTCGACGACACGTATGTGCCATTTGTGGTGCTGCTAGCCCGCGCACGATACGCGATGCAAGACAGTGAATAAGCGATCACCGGTTTCTTCGTGATTGCTTTGTTGCTACACCTCGCTCGATCTTGAGAGGTCTCAACGTGCAAGACGCAACTTTTTCTGGAACACCATCGATCGTGGAGAAAGAGGCGCGGCTAGTAAGAAGAAGTGTTTTCATTTCAAACGAAAGCTTACAGTCAACCACATTTTACAGTTGTCTAAGCGGAAGGTATGTCGTCATCGACGGCGCTGGCATCGTCCATAGGTTTTGACGGCGACGAACAGTGGTTCAGGCATTGGCATCAAGTCAAGCTTGAGCCAGGTGGTCAGGCGGCGGCGCGTCGCTGTTTCTGGCTTGAAAATCCTGGACGACCGAGTTCATGTCGGACTTTATCGCATCGACCGAATCATCAACTTCTTTCGGACAGTTGTTGCCATTACCGCGTCGATCATATGGGGTACGTGCGTTAGTGAGACGTGCGCTATCAGTGAGGTCGCTTGGATGGTCGTCCCGAGGATAATGCAGGTCCCTGCGTGTGGTTGCACATTAGTATTGTCAGGGCAAACCATTAGAAAATAAAAACATGAAACAAGCGTTACCGTTCTTTTGCGCGAGGCAAGCGTCCTTGGCGAACACACACCACTAGTCTTCTCACTTTAGGTCCATCTTGGTCAATCGGTCAAGGACCAAGATACTTGTGCAGCTCGCGTCCGAGTCAAAAGAACAAACATTGCTTCAAAGCAAGCTTTCGGTTTGTCAGCGACGGCAAACTGATTGAGGGAAGCAGTCGGGAGCAAGAACAACAAGGTTTCCTCGACCGACACTTCGGGTAGCTCCATTAATTATTCCACACACGAGGATGCTGACGGTGAGAACGTCGCTGCCGCAGACTAAGCCAATAGATCTCTTACTGCGTGCGCCTGCCTTGCTGCTGCTGCGGGAGCAGCGTCCAACCCTGCCGTCTCCTCATTCGCACGACGACGAAACCGAGCAGACCGAGGACGACCACAGCCGACAGTAAACTAGACGAGAAGATCGCAGATGCCACTCCCTTCTTCTGAGGTACAGTCTCTTCCTCTGTGGTTTCGTTGGCGCCTTCCGTCTTCTGACCGGACACCTTGACGGGCTCCACCGTGTCCGCCGTCCTCTTCACCTTGGGTGCTTCTGTCCTGGTCTCACCAGCGTCCACCGACGCATTGGCAGCATCCGCCGCTGTGTCCGCCGTCTTCTCGCACACGACCCCCTCCCAGAGCTTGGGGTCCGACTTGAACGTGGCGTCTCCAGGGTGCGAGACGCCCTCAGTCCAGCGCACCTTGGGGCTCTTCCGGTATACGAACTCGCAGCACGGGTCTCCCAGCTCCTGGCCGTTCGTCTGGCCATCGCCGTCCGAGTCCTTCATGCAGAAGGCCTTGGTCCAATGGAAGTCGGCGTCGATCATGTCCATGCCGAACTCGTTCATGGGCCCCGCCAGCACCGGATCCACGTGGCCCAGCGCCGTCACGCCCGGCACCTTGTCGCCGTTGGGCACGCGCATGGCGTACATGGAGTAGCCGGTCGCCCGGGGCGTCGCGAACGCCGCAATAGCCGCAACAACACCGATGAAAGCGTGCATCTGACCGCTCCAAGCTCTTCCAGGGACGATTGGCAAGTGCCAGACACGTGGCGGCGCGTAAAGACATGCTCGGTGCTGAACAGCCCGTGAGCGGACGGCAACTGGAGCTTCCTCTCCCTCGCCAGTCCAAGCTACATTGTAAGCTTACCATGCATAATGTATTGCTATAAGTCCTGAATTCTACCAGGCTATCTCTCGTTCTACACGTTCTACACGGGCCCTCTCCGCTGTCGGAAAATCGGCAGGTTGCGCGTAGCCCGCCTTCCCGTGCGCATAACCACGAAGTAGAGCACCACGGCCGTCAGAGCTGCAGCCGACAGCATGACGGATGACTGCAGCGCCGGCGCACCAGCGCTCAGGTCTCGCGCCTCCATCTCCGTCTGCTCTACCTGCTGCTCCTCCTGCTCTACTTCCTTCTCTTCTGCAGCCTTGTCCTCCGTATCAGCAGCTTCAGCTTGAGGATCTTCAGCCCCTTTCTCCGTCTCTGCAGCTTCCGACCTCGCTTCCTCTCCACACACCAGGCCCTCCCAAAGCTTGGGATCCGCCTTGAGCTCGGGGTCTCCGGGATGCGAGACGCCCTCCGTCCAGCGCACCTTCTCGTTCACGCGGAGCTCGAACTCGCAGCATGGGTCTCCTAGCTCCTGGCCGTTGGTCTGGCCGTCACCGTCCGAATCCTTCATGCAGAAGGCCTTGGTCCACTTGAACATGGCGACGACGAAGTCTCCGCCAAAGTCGTTGTTGGCGCCGCCGCCCTCGCGCTCGTGGCCCAGAGCCTCCACGCCCGGCACGTTCTTCCCGTTCGGTAGCTTCTGCTGGAAGATCTTGTAAGCTTGAGTCTCGGGCAGTACACACAGCGACGCCACTAAGCACGCGGCCCGGATCAATCGCTCCACGCCCATGTACTGTATGTACCGGTACCGCACTTGGACCTAACAAGTGCAGCTCAAGATGAAGGGTGTGGACCACGAGATCAAGTAAGTACCATACCCCTTTTCTGTCAAAAAGGCACGGTTTTATGTAATCCAATACAAACTTTTATATTAAAAGAATGATTGTCCCTACAGGCAAGACGAATGGTGGAAACGTGGTGCCATGCAGATTGCTGCGCTTCAGTAGCCTTAACTAGCCTGTCATTTTGCTATCGAATGGGCCGCAGCTCGTTGCCAAGAAGCGCGAAGCTTCTCGCTCACCCGCCAGCGATGACGGTGAGTTTTGCCGGGAGGGGGACACGCTCTACTACGTGCCGCCTCCTGGTAAGTCAGCGCTTACCGAGCATGACCTCCTCAGAAGATGAGTGTGCCACTGGCCATGAGCCCGGGGAGATTCCGCAGTCTCCCCGTGAGATCTCGAACGACCTCGACGAGCGTCAGGAGAAGCTACCCGTCGCCGCCTTGCGCACGAGGAGCCGCACCCCCCTCTCCGTGAGCGCCAGCTGCCGGCCGGACTTTCCCTTGTCACCGCTTACGTCTGTCACCGGCCCTCGCTCTGCCTTGATTGCCCTTCGCACGCAAGTGCGCGCGCGCCCAGTCTTCCTGGCGATCTCATGAAGAAAAACGCCGCCGTCGTGGAGCCCGATGATCCACCAGTACTCCTCGGTGGTGAGGGCTTTCGGCCTTGGCCTTCGAGGCCTTGGCTCGCGCCAACCCCTCAGCAAGAGAGGGCTTGCGTGGAGGAGCCTCCACAGGCTCGGCCCTCGCGCGCGAACGCTGTCGCTCGGACTCCTCCGGGTCACTGTCCTCACCGCTGTGGACAAGGCCGAGCTCCTCCATGAGCTGTTGGTTGGCCGTGCGGACGCCACGACCTGGGGCCGCAGGCCCCGCTGTCTTAGAGGCACCAGAAGGTGCCGGGGCATTGCCGCGAGGCTCTGCCCGTGGAGATGGAGGCCGCGAGGACTTCATCTCCAGAAGCGCTTGCGCGTTGGAGGCGAAGGCATTGTATGCCGGGCTCGAGAGAGAGCCTGCGAGTTGCGAGTGCAAGTTGCGAAATGCACTGGG